>JAPYZR010002949.1:0-15373 GCA_030522945.1 Trichopria nigra
TATTTTCAGATAGCATATAAATCAAATTGATTTCATATGTTTAACGTTTAAGATTATTGAAAGAGAACACCTTTTATTTCGACAATGTTGTCGAAATGCAGCGAGAAACTCTGTTTATGTTTCCCTCGCTCCGCTTCTGTATATACTGTATTATAGTATTGTCTGTGTTCCGTTCTCTTTCCATTGTACATATCTATGCCAAAGCAAGTGTCGACCCTTGTCGCACTCATGTGCAATGTACAATGCCCATTAATGTCGTGATTCCTACGAATCACTCGACTACCTTTGTTTATATTTTCCATCGGTGTTTATGTCGCTCTTATCTGGCGACCCCGCTCTGCAAACCTCTCACTCTTTCATTGCCACGGAGTTCGGAGTCCCTATTTTGATTTCCCCCCCCCCCTTTCCTCCCTCCCGTGTCTTTCCCCCTTTTGAAGGTAGCGAGTGCCAAAGAAATTCTCATTCTTATCCTGGCTTTTCAATAAGAAAGAAGTTCCTGATAATAGCGTTTTTTTTTTGGAGATTGTGAATTACCAACGGGTGTGTTCAGTTTTTGTCAAGCAAGATTTTCCGGCGAAATTATTTTTGTACATCAGTTCAGTAAGTAGTGTACACACTAGCTTTGCGACCCTCCCCCCAAAGAATCTTTTTTTAATAAATTATTATTTATTTTATGTCCTTTTTTTGATTTATTTTGCCTCTTTTCCTTTTTTTTCGTAAAGGCACGGGCAGGCGTTTCGTCCCTGCCCGGTCACAATATACTGTTGTAGCTGAAGAAAAAAATCTGCAGTACTACGCTACGGTCGTACCTTAGCGAGCGGAATGGTCCATTCTACAGAACAACTTTTAATGTACTGGAAATATCCACTTTATCTCAATAATATGCATCAATGAGAGACGCATTGTCGAATTTACACGTATATGTATAGCTAAGATTGTTTATAAGGTGCTAAAATAGAATACTTATAGGATGCCACTCTCAAATTGGCTTCTCGACGAATGTTTGTAATCATCAGGAAAACGTGACGAAGAAGAGGAAACTTAAAAAATGTGCCATTTTTTGGCCGACTGAGAATTTTGCTCGTTGGCACGCGATGGGGTCGTCGATTCGAAAACGTACACGCACACACCTCGAGTCGGGACTGGACGACATTTGAATTCGCCCACGTGTGTCGCCGTATGACATCACGTCAGTCGCGTGGGCGACTCGAATGGTGGAGCGACGCGACGCGACGGAAACGGAGGGAGCATATGCCTAGGATCAATGCGACGACGACGACGACGTCGGGAACTGGGAAGATAGAACCTGAGAATTCCCGTAGGATATTATGCGATTTCGCGCGATACGCGATCTTGGGTCGAGGTCGTCCTTCTTCACTTTCATCCATTCCTGTATACGACCTGCCCGTCTGCTTGCCTTTCGATAAAATTATATGCTTTCCCGGTGAATGCATGACTCCCCGTTGGTTCCGCGGACATCCAGATTATAATGGACCATCTATAAGTACGAGTCTCGATATTCCGTTCATTTTATGGATGTGCAATCGATATTCTCTCCAATACCGCAAATATACGCAAAGCCACGCATGAAAACCAAGACCGTTTGATCATTGGAATTGGATCCGATCCAAGTTCGACTCGAACCATATTCATATGCGATATAAAATAAGGACTTTACTCATTTTGAACATAATGTGTAATTATTGGCGTGAGCATCCGAAAGTTCAGAGATCTGCATTCCCACATACACTTCATGTATATAACAATAATATATATCACTTCGTCATCACTTCTGCCTTTTACAATCATCTTTTGGAAATGGATTCTACTTTGTAAAGCGGTTGTGCGTAAAGCGATTCACTCGCGCTTGGCAAGCATGAGGAGGCAATCGATCGATAATTAGGTAGTCACCTGATTAGAAAGCGAGTGTACGTTTGGCAGTTAATATACTTGTCTTCCGGCAAAGGGTATATTATTATTATTATGCGTTATTTTGTCTTGCCTGTCCTTTTACATGTGGAAAAAAGAAAAGGCAAAAATTACTCAAAGCCGTAGATACATAATATGATCGGTTATTAATCAGGCCGGAACGAATAAGTTTATTGGTTGACCTTGCAATGCGTCCGCTAACACCTGGCGAGCGGGTTGAAAGTGCGCTGCAAGGGTGCAAAGGCAGAAGGACATAGTTGGGTTATTCCCGGACCGTGTATTGCTCTCCTGGATCGCTCAACGTACATTGAGACTGTTCGCGCTTCGTTAGTGTCTAATCGACTATGCGAGCACCGCGTATACGTATTCTCTCCCCGTCTTCTTTCCAAAGCTGGTCCTTCCTCGAGTTCAGAGCCTCGTGCGATAATCTTAGGGTTATATCATATCCGTTCGATGCAATCGTACAATAAGAAAAAAGTTATCGATATCGCGTAGCTCTTATTTCAGATGTTGAATAATATAATGACTTTTAGTTACAGGCATGCGTGTCACTGTGCACTTCCAATGAAGTTTTTACAATTTCTTTTCAACGATGGGTTGTGCGTATTGTTCGTATCGACATTGAACGGTCCGTAGAACGGAAATACTGAAATTAACAGTATGTTGTCGTATTTATAAGCGGCTTATATTAATTCTTGACCGCTATATATCGTTAAATCGCAATATCGATTAATTGGCGTGTTAATATATATCTAAAAGATCACGAAGATATAA
The DNA here is from genome assembly GCA_030522945.1 of Trichopria nigra. Classification (NCBI taxonomy): domain Eukaryota; kingdom Metazoa; phylum Arthropoda; class Insecta; order Hymenoptera; family Diapriidae; genus Trichopria; species Trichopria nigra. Next base: position 2,704 of record JAPYZR010002949.1, read on the forward strand.
GTAGAAAATCGGTTCCAGATTGAACTTACCCTTCTCAGACTCGTCTATCTCGTCGCTGGCGCATTCCGGTGTGCTGCGTTCCTCTTCGCTACTGCTAAAACTTCTTTGGGACTGAATACCAGATGCACAAGACTGGGAAGGATGCCCTCCTTGAGGCTGATGCACCGGATGCTGCTGAGGTGGATGCCCAGGTGTACGTGATGTGCCCTCGACGGACGGGCGCCCGTAACCCATTCCGATGTCGAAATTTTGCTCCTGAATTTAAGAGATACGTGCTTATTATAAAAGTTATGCAAAATCATTGTATCTATATACATATATCAGATTTATCTACTTCATAAATCATTGATGAATATTACGAGCAATATCCATATCCATTATACATATATACTTATGGATCAGATTATTTCATCGTCTGAATGACCTAAATGCGTCAACAATTGCCAAATTAAATTCCTCGACTGTTTGCACAATATATGTAAATAAAAAGTTTATTTATTCACAGAATTTCTATTCAACGTTTTTCCATGGCTTTATTTTTAGCGCTTCGATATCGAAATTGCTGTGACACTTTATTCAAAATAGTCCCTGCATTGAACCAAATGTATTATTTGAGAAACGTTTTGCCCACACACGCTTGTCGGAGCATGTGAGTGTTTGATTTCTGGCTGGCGCGTTATAGCAAACGCAATTTACAAGATACATGGTGGGAAATTTCGTTTGCAAGTCGAATTATATTAAACATTGTTTATGATGAAAATCGGTTTATAAATGCAAAGCTTTTGACACTTTTGCCTTCTTTTGACGAAAAAGTAACGTTTGCTCCGAAAATAAATTAACGTATAAGATTATACTTATTTCAATTTTTGTTAATAATAATGTATAAGGGAAATTGATTCTATCCTAATTGTTTTGTAAGTTTTTTTTATTTTAATATTTATTTTAGTTATATTAAGTTTATTTTAGTACACGTGTTGAATTAAGTTTGTGCAGAAGGATATTTATGGACAAATATCGAAACTTTGTCCGCTTTATGACGTAAAACACCTACCTGTTACATTAATGGAAATAATGATATCAATGACTACTGATATAGATATATATATACCTTTTTATTTGTTTCTAACTATGAACATATGTACACATATATATATATATATATATATATTTAAGAATATATAATATTTAAGTATTTGTGCACCACCCCCATATATATGTACATATGTTCATAGTTAGAAACAAATAAAAACAACCTTTTAATGTGAATGTTTTATGTGTATTTTTAGGGGACGGACGGATATTATGAGAACGTTAGTGGCAGCTACGTAACAGCTTGTACAATATTACATTTGGGGGTGGTGCACAAATACTTAAAGTTTCTGAGAGATTTCTCTCTCAACTCCAACGAATAAAATCCACATTTTACTCGAAGGAATACATTTTTTTCTGTGAATTTCGCATCCACTAAAAAATGTATTAAGTTACGTAACCTACTCATTGAAAGCAGTTTATAACGTTTTATTAAATACTGTGCTTCTAACAATCATTTTCTTTCACTGTCTAAGTTTTTTTTATCATTTATTCAATACTATATTTAAATATGTATATATATATGCATTTTTATATTCATTTTCTCCCATCTCCATTTTAAACAAGGATTTTTGTAAATATTTAATTATCTACATTTAAACTACATTTAATCTACATTTTAAACCGAATGGAATTATTTTTGTGACGTTGATTCGTAGATTTTATTCTATACTTCAATTTTATATTCATATATTTACTTCAGCAGTTTCTTTTTTTTAATTTAAGAAATATATATTTATACTGTATTTTTCCCTGTTTATCAATCGTAAGATTTTATGGAATAAGATTGTCAAACAAGCAACTCCAAAGATTACAGAATCCTTTAGAGATTTAACTAATGTTCAAAAATCATTTTTTAGCACACCCCATTTTCCAATAGAGAGAGAGCGCATAAACTTTACCTGATACGGTTGCCTTAGCCTTTGGCTGGGAGGCGGGTGCTTCTTCATGAGGTCGTCAATCTCTTCCCTGTAGATACTTGGATCGTCCTCCGGATATGCGGCTGGATGTCTCGGAGTCTGTGCCGATTGATAAGCAGGAATGTGGGGCGTCGGTAATGTTCTCGAATGAGTCGACATGGGCATTCCCACCCCGGTATCACTCGTAGACAAACGGCGCCCTGAGACCTTAAGTTAAAAGTCATATTCGAGATTGTTTCCAAGTATCATTGACCAAAAATAAAAGTAACATATATAGCCGTACATAATGATTATTTTTTATCGATTCATTTACGCTTAAAAATGAATTTCACGTTGGAATCGCGTTGGATGAAAACAAAGCAAAATTCAACGGGACGCTTCTCCTACTGCTATAACAAACTGGGGACCAAAGGTCTGAAGAAAGGTTGTATACAAAGTATCTTATCAATAACAAAATTAATTAATTGTCAGAGTCTCTGTGCCATGTTGATTTTGTTAATAAGAAATCATCCAAGATTATAACAAAAAATAATAATTAATATAAAACCTACAAGTGTTAAATGCAAATCAATTTTCATAGTTTTTTTACTGAATCGGTGTTGACTGATTTTTGAAATTCAAAATGGCGCATCCATTATGCGGTGAATAAAATGTAAAATTTCCATTGATTTTTATATTGGTTGCAGGGGGGGTTGTTGAGGTCTGTGCTTATGATTCTATTGTCAAATTCTATAATTTTAGATATCAGAACAAATAGTAATAATGTAATTAATTCGATTTTACAAGATAAAGAATTATAGGATTGGTTCAAAATGACGCAGAAGCTATATTAGCTGTTGTTCTTTTATAATATAACCATTTAAAGAAAACCATTTGAAATGTTGTCCTGCTCTTAAAGTTAAAAAGCGAAATACGCAAATAAGTGGACAAGTGATTTTACCGTTTCTTGCTGAGAATACTGTCGCCTAAGCTCACTAGGAATTCGCTGCAATGGTAGATTTTCCTTCTCAACTGCACTATGGGCCCTTTCGAGTTTCGGCCTTTTATCCTGAGTTTGCTCGGCATGTCCCGGTAAAACGACGCCTTGCATGTCCTCCTGCATCCGGCACAGCATCGCATTGTCCGCTGACATCATCATCCATTGGCCGAACTTGGAAAGGAGTTCTTGCTTTTTCCGGCAAAGTATGCAGACCCATATTGTCTGAAACAGAATCGTAAGAAACGATTGATTTTCACGATCGTAATTTCAGAATGTCAACAAAATACACACTTTAGAGATTAATTAATTAATTGGTTCAAGTCGTTGGGTTATAAAAGATTTCTGAAAACCGCTCGCCAGATATGAAGCAGCAAATTCGTGGAAAAACAAAAAACAAAAAAACAAAAAAAATTGGCTCGATACCAAAAGAGAGTCGCAGTGTTCGATTTTTTTTTTTTTTTATTGGAAGTTTTCCACAATTATTATTCGACGAAACCAATTTCAGAGCTATCCTATTTTACTAATCCAGATTGAGAGCAAGGAATAAGAGTGAATGTGTGTTTGCTCTAATTAATTGGCGCGAATCAAGGCAAAGCCTTTACACACTATGCTCCCTTGTAGACTCAGCCAGTCTCAATCAAATCGTTTCCAATATCGTCACTGGAACTGAACTATTGAATAATGAAAACGAATACGCCAACGGTGAGTGGTATCAAATTGATTCATTGTATTATACTTCACTTCGATTATAACAGTCTGGATTTCAGCGAACTCTTCTAAAGAAAGAAAAAAAAAAGAAGAAATTTAGCATATATGAACGTTTCGTTTAAAAACGATATAGTTTCATTGTGTATTTATTATCGCGCTTCGCTTTTCGAATATCTTGAATAATTTAAAGATTTGGGAATTCGTATTGTGCAACAATTCAGCAAGTACAAAATTCAGTAAGTTTTATGGGAGCTTTAAAATCTGTGCCAGGCAGTCGACGAGTCTTTTATATCGTACCTTCGGAACTCGGTGCGATTGCACTTTTGCACTGCAACGTTATACACACGTGCACGCGGCGTTTCCTCTATTTCGGTCATCGAAATGCACTGCAGAGATACTCGCGGAACTAGATAAAAGACATTCGTACCGCCTAATAAATCTACTTTTCGGGATCTTTCGCAACTTCCGCTTGTAATTCAGCATAATTCTCGTTTCTCAAATTATCATTATGGTAATTCATAACGAAAACTGATAGTTCATTATATGTAAGACGGTCTCGTGACCCTTTGCAATTCAGTACAGCCGGTATTATCCGAGCGTTGCACTTTGCATGTCGGCGAATCCGACCATCTCCCAGGTAAGACTACTACTGTGGCTACTGTAACGTTTGTCGAGGCCGCTCCGGTTTCCGTAGTATAGTCGCCGTAGAAAAAGGAGAGGGAGATAGAAGAAGAAGACGAAAGAGGGAATGCAACTCGGAGGCAGGGCACGGAGAAAGGGGCAGAATGAGTGGAAGGGTGAAAATGGCAGAGAAAATTAAAGGGACCGCAAGTATCGATGATGGAGAACTGCGGGAGCATAGTATAAAAGAAAAATTGGAAATGCGCGTCGAAAGAATGGGAAAGCAGAGAGAAGTGTAACGGAAAGTATATGTGTCTGGGAAAGAGAAATGGAATAGGACATGGAAGAGATAGAGAAAACTAGAGAGAGAGAGAGAGAGAGAGAGAGAGAGACGAGGAAGAAGTTACAGGGTAGCCCGCTGAAGAGCACTTGGCGAGTTGCCTAGGTAGCAATATGTCAAGAGCTCGAGTCCCCTTCTCGTTCCCTGTCCTCTTACCCCTTTGCCCATAAACCGTCCTACACCGAATCGGTAAATGTAGGTGCATCTGCACGATGCACGGCAAGTTTCAAACAAGGCCTCGAACTTGATGCGCCACGCGTTCTGCTGCACAGCGCCAAAGCATTCCTGCGCCTTCGATACCCAGCACTAATGGTCGTTAATTTGCCTAAAGTCGGTGATTTGCATTAATTAATTGGACAGCAATTAATTCCGATTGTATTATCTCGACACGACTATATACGGTACGTAATTGCGCGCAGAAAACTTGCGCCAAGTTCAGCTTTAATGAACGCGAAAGTAAGGAAGTTTGCGCGTGACGATTGCGGAAGAATTAATTGGACGGATATTAAGGGCGGTCTTTTTTTGAAAGCCCTTGGAGTGATGGCTGTATACATACGTTGTATCTTTCGGGAAACACGGAAGGTGTTACAAAAGAAAATGCTCGAGTTTGAAAATCTATGAAAGAATCGAAAGGTACCGTATATATATATATGTATATCCAACGGTAAGCCACTGGATATCAGACGGATCGCTCGCGCCTGACCACAGCGACTAGATGACTGTACTCGGAATTTTAAATTTTCACGAATACCGCGGAGGGCGTGAAATATTTATGAAGGTAGGAGAATCTAGATTTTGCATGAATATATATAGGGGAAAGTTTCAGACAACAAAGTCACTCTCGAGAGGCATATCGGTTGAGAGGCTCAGACGGCTCTTGAAGCCAAAACCAGAGACTAGGATCTCCCGTACGAAGCTTCCGGATCTTTCTAAGATATTCGCGGAAACGTGTTCGCACATAAACTCGACGTAGATCGTCATACCGGAAAGAGAAGGCAAGTATTCGAATTGCCGAAAGTTGATACAAAGGAACTGTAGGTTGACAGGAAAATCAATCGTAATCAAGAACTTGATGGGAATTAAGGGACATAATCCTAAGACGTTAACTATTTTTATCGTTCAAGAGCATTATTTGCATTGTAAAACAATCAAGGAGCAAGAAGACACATCAACACAAATAACTACAGTATTAATAATGATGTGGACTTATATAACAATAGACTTTTTGAAATGGAAATATAATTTTGCTTTCTATAGTTGATACGACCATAAAATGTTCGCTCCAACAATACTTTTTTCGATGATTGGAATTATTCAAAATTGCGCGACACTGTGACTACAAACGATTGAACATTGTTAACAGAAACAATTCATAAGAAAATTATTGATATGAAAAATAAAATTATACTTATTTCTAAATTTCTATACAAGCATGTACATTGTAATAAAATTCTAGTATAATGAGAGTTTCGGGATATTGAGAATAAAAGTAAGCAGGAAGTCGAGGGAAGTGCGATAATTAAAACAAAAACTTGAAGGAAATTTTTTGTTTTCATGCAGCAATTATGAAATGCCGTATTTCAAAGTTTTCTTCATGTCGTGTGCCGATCATTTACCAGAGTCTGACTGCGTGCACCCCGCAGGCGGAGCTGCACGCCAGACTAAAACGACACCTAACTACTTCTTATACTACTCGCACTTCCTACAGAGTTGCGTATACACGAATTATAAGCATGCGAGCGAATCGCAAGATCTATTTATTATTTTCACGAAAGTCGACTCGTATATTATTTGTATCGCAACGAACAAAAAATAAAAGTATATATAATGTATTGTTCAACTGAAAATCATTTCAAAATTGATAATGGAATTATTTTTTATCTTAATACGTGATGGTATAATCAAATTTGTACTGACGCCTTTTTTATTAAACAGACATTTTTTCGATATATTTGCTTCATTTAGTACTTGCTGTAATGCAGTTGAAAGGACGATAAATTTACATATTTCTTTTAATGGGACATTTTTTTTGTATACTTAAATACACTTCTTTTTGTAATTGTGTGGCGTAAAGTCAACTTTCGCGCATTCCAGAAGATAACATGCGTATAAAGCAGAAAAGTCATAAAGTAAAATAAAATTAAACATTATCTTTCCTCACCCAAATATAAGAAGTAGGATACCTCACTCGTGTGCAAAAGTACACTTTACTCCCTCCTTAAGGAATATACTATTTTAAAATTCTATACGAAAATTGAATAATAATTTAGAATTGGAATAAGTACTTAATATTTCGTCGGAAAATTTCACAGCCATGCTTCAAACTTACTCTTTACGAAAACTGACATTTTTCCTCACTATAGTTGCTTAATATAATATTATATTAAGTTCTTATTCGTATTCATTCTTCACGGAATGAGCAACAACATCTCTTGAAATATCCTACCTATACCTACTTATATATTACGAATATTTACGAATATTGTTTATTGGAAATCTTTTAACTGCGTTATTATATGTGAACGTGTATTTTATAAAAATAGATGCGCGTCGATAAGTTTAAATGTAGGCCACACTAATTTATATAACCCCGGTAAGAAACGTTATAGAGCCGACCAGTCGTTATCATTCATGAATAAATTCATAAAGATACGTAAACTTCTTAAAGGTTAACTTTTAGGGTAAACAGTTTCGTAACTGGAAAGAAAAAAAAAGTTTCATTACGCGACGGAGTCAATATCCGATACTTTGGTATCGACCTCCTCGGCCCGCGTCGTTATATGCTCCTTACTGCGCTTTTTAGAGCCTCCGTTGGTACGCGTCCAAGTCGGTGGGTGGGACCCGATATTATATATATATATATAGTAGTAGGTGTTACGACTTTCAGAAAATTAGTTGCGTCCTACGGCGCGATTGACGACCGTATATAGTATCGTTTGATTCGGCTATATCGCCTGCTTTCGCCGAAAGCTGAGAGACCTCAATACGTTCGCATCACTATTTACGATCGAAAATCGGAATTCAATGAGCATGTAAACGAATACGAAACGTAATAAAAATGCTCGACTCTTACTTTTTTATATCGATCTCTTATCGTATCGATTTCTCTTTTCTCCATTTGATACGAAGCACTAAAATAAATGGCTCTTGTATAGGTGCCTCTGTTAATACTCCATTACTCATGCTCGACTTATTTGTACTAGCCTACTGTTATTGAAACCATATAAATTAGCAGGGGAATTTCTCGAAAGAGGGGATCGTGAAAAATGAAACGAATCTATAGTCGGTCGAAAACTGAACACGTCATTAACTATAAGTGTCAGTCCATAAGTTGATGGATATATGGTATACGATACTGGACAGCATTATACGGGCGTAATTGAATTGAAAATTAAGTGAAACTATGGCGATTAATTCTCACCACGATTGACCGACATTTTATCGGAATCTATATAATCAACTTGAAATACAATTGGCTAAACGAGTATCAAATCCCTCGTGGAAATGGCGAGCTTTTTTTTGTCCGGCAGTTTAGGCCTAATATTATTGGTCTCTGTCCAGTATCTGGCTGAAAATTTTAACTGATTTTCCCGTGATAATGTCACGCTCATTAGCCCAGAATACGGACATTTCTTATAGCCAAGAACTCTACGAGAGTTGCACCAATCCAGCGCAATTGTATTTTGGCACACTCGGTCCGACCAAATAACCTATATCGATTTGTCAGACATCCGAATTCCGCTTTCCAGTTAGTTAACGAATTGCCAGCAAATTATCGTCATTCCCACGTACGCGTGTGGCGCATCCATCGAATGTCTTCATTATAGAAAGTTATTGTCGTACATGACAAAGTAATGAAGTAATATCGCGTTCGATAAGCAATTTGCGGCAGCAAACGAGTAACGTGGATAAGACTTAAATTTTGATCACTGATGGCATCTGATACGGTGATAAGGGCAATGTTTATCGCACATTATGACGCCGACGCGTAATAATTGACATAATCAATGACTGTCAAAGTGCCAACTGCATTCGTGTACATAACTTCACATTGCGTATAATGCCATCGTTACTTTATTAGAACGTCACCAAATAGAGGACATGGTTCGCAAAGTGGTCTCCCGACGCTCGGAGCGGCGCGGGGAGGCATACATATTTTCTTTTGTCCACGAACAAGCGGAAGTATATCTTGCAATTAGAGCCACCTACGGATGTGGTCCATATAAATACGGTCGGCAAACAGGAGCAAAATTTTCATAGCGCCAATTTATACGGTGCAGTAAGTTTTATTTGCTTTTACAAACACCCTCAATGACATAAACTCGCCCTCATTCGACGTTAAGGTTGAAATAGATTTAATTAGAAAATGTCACATGCCATTTGTTCTAATGTATTATGAGCAATATTATTAAATGACGACAAGTTATAAAGACCACTCGTCAAGTGAAAACTGCCGAGTACACAAGACCACAATAAGGCCAATATAATTTTCCAACTTTGTTCTTCATAATGACAGCTCCTTAAAATTTCAGAGCCGACATCAAGACAGGCGAGTAAAGTAGCCAACCAACAGATGAGGAGTCGATATAGGTTTGGTGGCACTCTCACTATATTTCGATCCCCCTGGCTCTGCCTCCAGTACCCTGCTCAAACGTAGATCAATATGTTGCGTCACGTCCCCCGAACGTCCCCATCCCCCTCCGTCCCATCCCACGGAGTTCTTCCTCCCTTGACGCGGCTTCTGCCCTTCCCCCTTCATTTCCCCCGACGGCATTCGCCCCCTTCTACCCTCGGTATCGCCGTCGAAAGCCCCCAGTGACGTCATACAGGGACGCGCCCCATTCATAGGCTCCCACGCACAGCTAAACTCGGGATAATAAAAACGAGAATTGGAGAGGGATATGCGGAACCTTTCGAATGCGCGCGTACGCGCTCGTTAATTGATAGCGTCAAGCTTTTTCCCGTCTTTGTTCCGACTGAAAAGTCTCGAGATCGCAACGCGTGCACGCGTACCCAGGAATCCCAGCATCTCTTTGGATGCTTGCATTTTCATCAGATAATCTTGAATTTATAACGATGACCGCGTTCAATGGAATATTTCAATGGAATACTCAAGGACAGCCGTTTTAGATCGATATATTTCTGGTCATCGTCGGGTTAGGTTGGGGTTCCTGAGCGTCCGTCGAAATGATTTGATTGAAATAGGTTTCGAATCCTTCAGGGCATTTTGTCCACTCGTTAGCCAACGATTTACAAACATTTTTACGACATTATTTTTTTTATACATTCATAATGTCAGAATTGTCCGTTTCGAAGTAAGAAGTCGTTATTGGAAAAATGATTTAAAAAATATTTCTTAATTTGTTTTATTAAATAAATAAAAACTACTAGTCTATATGATAAAATTTAATGTACTTTTACCTTCCCGTAAAAGACAATAAATATTTGTCTTTTTAATAACGTAGATGAATGCAAAATATTTGACCGTATATATATTTTACATCAACTATCGAGAATATTTTTTAAGCTTCAACATGATCGTACCTATATGTTCTTTTTTTTTTTTTTGTTTGTCGGAGAACTTTGTTGGAGAACAAAAGTTTACATATAGTACAAAGTTGGGTTTCCAATGTATGTTTTGTCGTCTTTTTTAAATGCATCATTAAAATTCAAAATAAATTCGAATCTGACATGAAATGTGGTGTGGATCAAACCAAAAATATGAGAGAAATGACCCACGTTGATGACCCAGAAGAGCTGGGCTCTTCGCCTGAATGACGCAGCACAAAGTACCAACTCTCTTTATTTAGCGAACTTTGGTTGATTGATGATTATCGCGGGGATATGCAAAAGGATGGAAATGCTGCGTTCGATTTTATCACATACCGTAGTATAGCTTGGACACGAAATGACACGAAAATCAGACGCGATGCGCCTGATTACAGCTGGTGGTGGGTCCCCGCCGCGGTCGATGACTGGTACACGCCAAAATTCTGTTGCGGACGACGCGCTCGTACTATTATATAGATAATACTATTGTACACTATCATAAATAAATACTATTCGCTATTCGCAAGCCGAGTAAATATGGAGGATGGGGTGCAAGGTTTGGGTACTGCAGCAGGGCTATTTCGCGGGAAATTCACTTCGGGGGGTTGATCAAGAGAGCCAACGTCGAGGTGCCTCATCATAGGATTTACTGATCGCGAAGAACATCCGCCGATGAAGTATAGTCGCAAAAAATCTCTATTTTTTCGGTTTGACCTACTTACAAACACGAAGCATGATTGACCCAATGAAATAATGTCAGCAAATGATGAAATCGGCGTTTGAAGTCCTGATCTTCTAACAAAACCTACGTCTAACTTGAATATGTGCACAACGTGAATGCATAAAATTGTCTTCAAATTTCTCAAACTAATATGCTAAAGCTGAGTTTGAATAGAAATATGCTTATGAAACAAATTATTTTATTTGTCATATTTTACTTCAAATTCAGGTAAGTTGCGTGATTAAGAAAAATTATTCCAAAGTTAGAATTTTGTGCAACTGAAAGCGTAAAATGTATATATACTATATATACACGAGTTCCATATATATACATTATTTTTCAAATTCGTAGGCGTATACAAGCACGTGCAGTCATTTCATTCTGCTTTAAAAATAAATTTTTGAAAACAATATTTGAAAAACAAAACATTTTAATTATAACAATTTGAACAATAAACAGACTTCTATACTTTACTGTTAAATCAAACCGTCAAATTAATTTTCGCGCATATATAAATCGTTACGTTCACGTGGATAACCGCGTTAGATACTACTTGTGTTATTTACCCAAATCAAACTATATGCGAAAATATCGGCGCGCAATGTCGTGGGTTTACACTATACATATGTATATATGTGTGTGTGACACGGAGCCTCCGGCAACTAATAATCAAAGAAAATGGTCGATTTCACAATAAGCGTAATAAATTAAAAATAAATAAACACGCTAGAATTTCATTTTTAAAATAAATAAAAAAATCGACAATTTAAAAACTATATGCCCTTTAATGACACTTCATTAAATTGCATTAATATTTAGTAGCCTATAAATTATTAATATTACTATAAATATTATGAAATAAAATATTATTCAATAATGACGTTTTGTGCTGTGTTAAAAATTAATTATACTCAAACTACTGATATCAATTGAAATTAGTGTAGGTTCAAATCTGGAAAATTCAAAAAGTGCGAAACTTATACAAACTTATACAAACTTAAAACAAGTCCGAGTATGCGACTTTAGAATAAATTATTTAGGTATCGCTTTAAAACCTCGTAACGTACCCTGCCATATTACACGCAAAAGGCTAACTTACTGCATAATTACAAGGTAAGTAGCCTTTAACAATAATCAGATAATCGGATAATATATATATATATATATATATCAACATATATTGTATAACGTTGTGATGTATAGTAACTTGTATTGAACAGTCTCAGTTATAGTCTTAGCCGTACCGTATAATATCTATATATATATATAGTAACTATGCATATTATAATAAATGTGTGTTGTTTTATAATTTGATAAAATAAATTTCATGCAAGTAAATTTGTAGTGAACTATATGTATATGTCAGAAAAATTATTGCAACACAGTATAGTCCCTCCCTCATTCCTTATTTTAATCCCCTTATTTATTATCTCCTTTATTTTAATTTGTTTCACCTCTCTAAATATCATGGAGTGAAATTTCACTCTACATTGGAGTGAGTCGGAAAATTTCTACTCCAAACAGAGTGAAATGTCACTATTGAAGAGTGAAAATTCACTCCTTTACAAGAGTGGCTCAATTATTATCATTCTTTATGGAGTGAAATCTCACTCCAAGAAATTTAAAGAGACTCTTCTTACGGAATAATATCCCAGCAAACAATCACAGAAGTTATGTCACAATTATGTAACAGTTACATTAAAATGTCGCCTCAAAATTGGCACAGTTACATAACAGTGATT
>JAPYZR010002950.1:0-27385 GCA_030522945.1 Trichopria nigra
CGAAACCTATTGGAACTATTCCCCACAAGAGAATTACAATACCCTATTCGGGATCCTAGAGCTATCAAAGAGTCGACCTGCAATAGAAATTATGTATACCATCATCCTATACCGCGCCTGAAACGAACTTGGAACGATTTGGCTGTATCTATTCGTTCACTGAATTCAGAAATTTCGATCCACGATTTTAAAAAAGCAGCGACTCAGATGTTGTACACGTATTATAATTAAATTATTTTGTTTTATTTTTAAGTATATTTGCGTTAAATTTTTGATTTATTTTTTCTAGTTAAATTGCGTTAAATTATCATTATAATAATGCGAGTATTCATAAATATTTTTTATTTTGTAACAGTTTTAATAAGCGTCATTTTTGTATGTTGTTTTTTTGTGCGTTTTTGCGTTCTTATTTTGTAAAGGACCATATCTGGTCCGTATATTAATAAATAAATAAATAAATAAATAAATAAATAAATAAATAAATAAATAAATAAATAAATAAATAAATAAATAAATAAATAAATAAATAAATAAATAATTTCTGCATTTGATATAGTATTAACATTTGGAATGCAATGATGATTTGCACTTAGCAAACAAATTAAGGGCGTTCTAAAGTATAGAACTTTTTGTTAACCCCTTAATTATAGAACTTACAGTTACAGAGCCCGATTTTCGAAAAACGGAAAAATTATTCATTTATTCAATTTTGCATTTCCTCTGACGGAGCGTTGAAATGACGACATTTTGACGTCTTTTTGTAGATCTTGTTTGCTGGGATTATATATGTATATAATGTAATATTTTTACTCAATTCAGATAAAATTATTTAATGGTGTTTGAATTCACTAATTTTATAGTTCAGTAAAATATGAATAATAAATATTTCTTTAATAATGAAATATCGGAAAAGATAATAATATATGATTAATATTGAATAGTTATATTTATTTTCATACATACATTAACATTAAATGTAAAATTATTGTTAAATTCTCGGTATCATAAGGCCAGTATAATGATCACATTTCATAACTTTAGAAATAATCGTCTACAAATTGTATTTATAAAAGAATTTGAATGGATAACTTTATCGAATAATATTTTAGAACTTAGATTCTTCAACATAGTATGTTTATTTTAATGTTTACTTTACTACTTTGAATATATCCAAAAATCTGAAGGAGGGGGAATTCGTTTATGACCGGGACAAAAGGCAAGTGTACAGGCAACTGCAGTGACAGATGGTTCCACTTCTTGACACCAACAATCATTGCAGCCATCGTTATATGATTTTCCAGGGACACATTGCCTTCGACTGGCTAGAATATGAAAATGAATACTAATAATTTATTAAGAAACGTGTTGAAATATTTGTTTAACTTTTAATACTTGACACAGATTTATATTTTATTATACATTCGTTCAACTTTTGGAAATAGATAAAATAATATTCTTAAACTTTAATCCGGTATATACTATGAAAAATAGTAAAATATAATAAAATAGAATAAATGTTTTAATAAAAAGTATCTATTATTTAATTGAATTTAAAAAGTTGAAAAGAAGTAACACAAAATAATTAGATATTTATTAAGATGTAACACGATGTTATATAAAAAATAATTTTTTATAAGAGTAAAAAAAAGTAAAAGAATCACAAACTCAATCCTGAATAATTATTCATACCTGAAGCGGTAGTAAAATCTGTGCAAACGAGCACCACTGCCAACAGGCAAAACAATTTCACTGACATTCTGTTTTTAAATGTAATTTGTTTGATCAGCAAAAACTTCCCGCTATGCTAAACTTGCCTTGAAGAAGTTCGCAAACGAACTGATACCGTTTTATATATGTTAATTTTTATTCATTCAACTATTGACCTTACGAAACAATTTTAATTCAATATGTTGCCGATTAGATAAAGCGGACGTCACGAAAAGGGATGTCTCATCAACGAAGATGTTTGCCTCTTCATTGGGATGTTGGCAAACGCTCAAATCAAATACATTGCCTTGCAGTCCCGTTACATCAAGTAAATAGACAAAATGTTTAAAATTATTAAATAAACAGGAAACGCAGCTCTGTGCTATCTCTAAAGATTTCTTTGTGGAATTATTATTTTCTTTATTTATATTGAGGTCAGATGAATCATTTCAATAATATATCGTTCGCATTTCTGTTAAGTTTTCTCTTAAGTGCTTCGTCGTCTTTCAATTTGATTAATGACATTAACTTTAAATGGTTTCTTATGAAAAAATTATATTTACCACGGAAAAAATAATAAAAACATACATTTGACCACATAATCATTTCAATGTTCCATTTTCTCCGTAGCGTCATTTATGAAATTTAGTTATTTGCACTTAATAGTAACAGACATCGCTTATATGAATTTTATTGTGATGTACATAGAAAAATTTTCAGTTGTGACACGGAGATATATATTAAATCATTATAATTTTTGTTGTTTTGCTTTATTATTGTTTATATTTCAAAGTTTACTGATTTATTGGCTTCCATCAGCAAAATATGCTTGATAGATACCTACTTGATTAATAGCGACGCCGGCGCCCGGTACCGTTTGACAGTTTGGTGCAAAGGCAGGATTAAACTGTACTTATTGCCTGGCACCGACTCCAAAAATAACTGATTAAGAATTGTAAATAGATATATCAGTATCAATAATTTCGTTGGTTATAATTTCATGTTCTTGCTTTGAAGTAAAGTATTATTTTCTGCTTTTTAGTTTAAGTTTTCTACTATTTACTTTAAGTTTGTAACATATATAGGTATATTCTTGCATTCAGTTTTGGATTTTTTTTTAAATTAATTTTTATAAAATCGAAATAATCTTATTGCCCTTAAGATGTAAACAATAACCTCAACCCAATGTGACAAATACATCTGCTCATAGTTCTAAAATAGGCAGGAATATGCCGAGGAAAAAGTTTTTTGCGTAATCGAAAATGCGACGTGGCGTGAATGAATGGCTTACAAGAAACACAACCGTGGAATTTTTGAAATCAGCATGAGTGAGTAGGCCATTTACGACCAGAAATACTAGAACGGGTCACGAGACACCAAATGTAAATGAGAGAGAGAGAGAGCGAGAGAGAGAGCGAGAGAGAGAGAGAGAGAGAGAGAGAGAGAGAGAGAGAGAGAGAGAGAGAGAGAGAGGGGGGTATATTATATATATAAGATATATATATATGTGTATGTATTTCTTCACTTCTGTTTAGATATCTGTATGTGTATACACCTTACCTTGTATGCCATACGTTACAATGCGCAATTTTTAGAGAGCGAGACATTAAACGGTTGCAAATCGGAACTCTATAAATATAATATTTCACGTATTTAGTATGTATATAACGAATACGTTTAATTTATTGGATACTTGAATTAAATCACGTCTGTACTATTGATATTTAAGGTATAATCCTTTTCGTGATGTACAAAAGATATTTCCTAAAAATTAAAAATATTTCAAAATCAATATGACAGCTAAAACTTGTGTAATTGAAAGACGTATGTTATTAGGAAACGGGAAGCACTTGGTTCGCCAAGTACATAAGACACTATTAAAAGAATTGATGATCATATATTAATCATTTCAAATATAATGAGTTCAAGAGCGACCGAATAATCGACATAAATTTGAAGTATTCGCAATTTTACATTAAATTTTACTGCACGTTATGCTTCTAACCTGAACGTGTTATTAACTAACAAGAAATAGAACTATAAATACATACAAAATTCTTTAGACTGAAAATACACCTAGTGAACTCTCACGGCAGCCAATTCAATGACCAACTACCTATAGGAAAAATTTGTCCTATACGTTTAAAATTACAGCCGAATCATATAAAAGTAATTACTTAAAAACTAGTTTCATTTCAACCTCGGATCAATCGATTGACTCTTCAGCAAGCTCAAACTGACATCTAATTTGGTCATATTTGTAATAAGATAACATATTATAAGACCTATAATGTGCCTGATGACACGATCATAAGTCTCCATTATTACATCTTCAAAATTCCTGCTTTAATCCAATGACAAACGCCGTGCGGAATTTTTGTATGTAGGTATAGATATGTAGGAATACCTACAGATATAATCGTTCAAGAAATAAACAATTTTTAACTCGCCGGTAAAGGGCATAACTTTCGCAAAGACACAACTGGGGCATTCGGTCGTAAACTGTTCTGCAGGTCTTAAAAGCAAGATTGAAGGCCCCGCTATAGATCTTGAAACTCGAAATTCCGCAAACGGCAGTTGTGAACTGGTAATTTTCGCGAATTCGCTCGCGATTTTAACGAGACGGCTTATGCGCGTACGTTATATGCCAACATCCACCGAGGGCTTGCACGTGAAAAATTGATCCGTTGTAGATTTACATCCGTTGCACGTCGTTGGTGTAATCGGTCAAATGAATGACTTAAGTAGAAGTTGATTAGAGGTTCCATCATATAAATCTGCTGCCTCGACACGCCCTGAGT
This sequence comes from Trichopria nigra, assembly GCA_030522945.1. NCBI lineage: Eukaryota > Metazoa > Arthropoda > Insecta > Hymenoptera > Diapriidae > Trichopria > Trichopria nigra. Next base: position 4,509 of record JAPYZR010002950.1, read on the forward strand.
TCATCAAGGTGGGATCGTACTGACCTTGACGGCGCCGTGTGAAGTGCAAGGCTAACAAGAGGAATACTCGAGCGGCTTTTTGCGCTTCCTTTGAATCTTATGCCGAATATTTCTGTTAGTCAGGGTACTCAGTATAGGTCGATACTAATATGTAATATTTAGCCGATGACAGAAGATGCTTGAATGGAGTGGTATAATCACAAATATTAGATTCTAAATGACGAATTAATGAATTTGGTCACTTTGACAACAAAATTATCATGTTTTTCATCAAAAGCTCATGTTTTAAATGTAAGTGTTCAGAATTAATTACCGTATAGATCGGTTAGCAAATAAATTACACTGATTACATAAATTGTCAAAACTGTAAATGAACTTGTATTCGATGTCGCATTCAGAATAACACTCGATTCGTGTGGTATTGTGCGGTTACTTATTATCGCATGAGTTGACCGAGAAAATCCGAGGAATGTTGCCTTGCGCCCGTAGCGACATCGTCTTGCATATATGCACGTATAGTCAAAGAGTTGGCTGGTTCTGTCATGGCGGGAAGCACTTTCCTTTATTACGATTATTATATGAACATTATTCCGGTCCGACAAAGGGAAAAAATGACTCCTCCAATCATTGTCTAGTTTTTACCAAGGTTAACTCGCCTTAAAATTAATTAATGCCACACATATCGCAAAGCCTCTTTCTGTCTATCGAAGGTCATTTGCTAGCGTAGCTTCTCAATACGTTGTTATCAATATTTTATTTTTGTTGTCGTCATTTGAGCTGATTTATACATTTTTATCAATATTTTAAATCATGCGATTTGTATAATTGGTCGATTATTATAATAATTCTATAGATACGTAAAACTTGTTATTTTTTAATTAATTGTACGAATTCTAAAAAACATAAAATGCAAAACATTATATACTAGACATTTGTGGATCGTCTTATTGTAGACAATCAATGTAGGAGCAGAAAATTTCCGTCATCGAATGAAGATCATTGAAGAAAACAGGGGTATTTGATATCCTAAGGCTTATTAGTATAATATCTCAACAACAACACACGATGTACACAAATACCATATAAATCCTGCCAGCCGGTGATGGGGCCTTGAGAATCGAACTTATATACACTAACTCGGTGATTTCACAGTTTATATGCACGAAATGCAAAATCATTCACATTCTTGTGCAAGAGCGTGGGAGAGGAAAACATCTTTCACAAAGAAAATAACTCACTCTTAGGACAATGGCATCATAAATAGATATATTTGTCAGTTATATGTCTACTCGGTTGTCATATGTATATGATCATAATCTTTTCAATATATTGTTATATTTTAAATTAAAAAAAAAAAACAATAGTATATTTTTTAACTTCACTCTAAAAAGAAATGCTTAAAATTAGCCAAGAACAAGAACACAAGCCCTCTTAAACTATGGCATATTCCTATGCACTATATATATATATATTAATTAAGTAATCATTTTAAGCCTTTATTTCTCCAGTATTAAATGAATACTCTTTTCTTGTACACTACTGTTTGTATTATATGAATTTTATATTATTTTATGACTTTCATCGCTATTTCTTGACTTACAATCTTCGTACACTGTCCCTCAATTATGAAATATTTCCTAATTTTCGTCAAATCTTGAACTAGATTTTATATTATTTTTGCATTATGAATACTGGTAATAAAAATGAATAAAGAATAATATTAAGTATTTCAATTCCTTGCGCAGATCGTACATATAAAGGATGACAAACAACATATGATAATCGATAAGACGTGGGAAAAGGTTTGGAAGATATGTTGGAACATCTCTGCTCTATCGGTAGATTCTGGACCGCACACAAAAGATCCTGGTTCTCACGACCACGCCCTCCCCACCATATAGCCTTTTAGAATCTATAGATAATGCTAAATGCACGAAGGCTCTCATCCACCGGAAACTCGAGTCGAATTACGGCTATAGACGCATGAATCGCCTTGCTATTATGACTCAAGTTCAGGTATAATGCGAAATGTTTCTTTTAAATATGATGAGCCGTATCAATCCACGCGGTCGATTTCATGCTCTATTCTTGTTGAAAGGAAAAATTGTGCGAGAAAGACCATTTTCACAATGCATTGTAAACTTACAAAAATTAAATGGGTTTTATAGGCTATAACCAAATACGGAGAATAGAGGAAGATGATAATTTTTGAAAGAGAATGCGATTGATGTGAATATAATAATAGGTATAAATTTCATAAATAAACAATCCAATAAATTGAAATTAAAGAGTCTAGTCATTATAGTATAAAATTGATTCATTGTTTTGAATATTATATTGTAGCACAAAGAAAACGATTTTCTTAACAGTAAACATGCGGCATTATTTAAAAAAGTATTCAATATAAATAATGCACGCAACTTGTCCAAACTCTCTTAATCTGGAAATCCCGATTGTATATTATATATTTTTCCTTATACAATGAAATGCAAGTGCGGAATCAAAAATATGACTTTATTCGATTGATGATATTACTCAAAGCAAATGTTAATAAATTGGCCACGATTAAAATAACATTCTCAGTGAAAATAAAGTGAGACTTTAACGTCTCCGATGGTAAGAAAAATATAAAGGAATTCGCAACATACGTGCACAATTTCTGGTAGGCATGTAATATACATTACGATATCTGATGTGATTGTATGATTACGGAAGAGTGAGGTGTAAGGGAAACGCAAAGAATTCGAATCACATAATATTCAACAGAATTGATTTTTACATGTGTTATGCAAAATAATTAAACTTTTTTTTATATTAAATGATGAAAAATACTAAATGATTCTTGTAATAGACTTGTACTTACTTGTACTTGTACTTGTACTTACAGTTTAAAATGTTATACATTTGTAATTGTTATATAGATAGACAAAGTAGATAATATAGGCTCGACTTATGCATATACTGGTTACAAGTATACCCTCATTACCTCGATATACTTCATTCGACACATGTACGTCACATAATTTTTTTTTTTGTAAATTATATTTCCACTTCAAGGTGTAATATATTCATTTCAAGGTATGATTACTTATTATATATGAACTTTTTATTTTTTAATAATAAAACTGGAAAAACTTGTTCAAAATTTTAGCCAGAAATTTGAATAGTATGAAACCTATACTTTCTTTAGGTATTTTGTTGTAGATACTCGACTGCCATTACTACTTAGAAGGAAATCTTTTAGCTTTGAGGAAATCGTAAAAAATTTCATTAACCTTTGAATAATTTTGAAAAAGGTCAACGAACCCATTAAGAAATCTTATTTCGGCATTCTAGTAGAAAATAAGACCGGTTTATGGCCATTTCTCTGGTTTTCGTTACTTTTAACACGGAGGCCAGAAAAATTGGGCAGAAACTGGTGTCATTTTCTACTAGGGGAAGTCTACGTGATTAAAAGCACGGAATAAGGATGAATACTGATAACGTCCGTTCTGATAATGCAATAGTGCACCTATTGCTTGGTTGAGTGAACTAAAAGTCTCTCTAAATTTGAATCAGCGAAAGTCACTGCCAATCAGCGAATATACACTGATAATCAGTCCAAACCCTACCATCTCGTAGGGTTTGGGCTGCAAATTCGCTGATTCAACTTTAGAGAGTGGTAAACATTTGATTTCCTTTTTCCATCTAAGTTTCGCGAGCACCGATGTTACAAGTATATATCGCAACATCTAATATACCGACATGATTAATATAAATTTTGCAGTTAATTAATGAAAAGAAAGACTGAATATTACATAAATATAATCAGTCTAAACGCAGTTAAAAACCACCAGTAACATTTATTTAACAAATTTATCATGGTTATTTCTTACATAACTATATCTTAAATAAATATATATTCTTGAAAGGAAAATTAATTTTGGAAAAATTTCTTATGTCAACTTGATGAATATTTCGATCCTATAAGTTTATTACGCGTACCAACAATTTGATTAATTAATTAATCCTCTTTTTGATTAATTAATTTTTATTTCTTTTTCATTAAGAATTAATTATTATTTTCATATGGTACAGATGGATGTATGCATGCATGTCGTAACACCGGCAAATGCCACTGGCCAGTCTCAAGTAGAACTAGTCATCTTGGTCAGACAACGTCATGATACTAGAATGCCTGTATATACAAGTACCTCTTTTTTATAAAACTTTTTTGAACTCACAACGAGAATATTAAAACTGTATATAACCAAAACCTTCGAGTAACATATTGTATGTTTGAGAATCATATATAGGTATACACATATATTCACCCGCATTTTTACAAGCTTATGCATGGTTCTCTTCAATCGAACTTCCGCATGCATTAACATACGAGCGTATAGGAAACAATTTAATACCTTTCATGTTTAGAAATGTTCGAAAGCAAGTAGTATCCCCAAGGTGACGGAATATTCGCGTATGCCTAAACACGAATACGTGGTCGCTATTTGGTGCTCGGATATTATCTCGAAACTAACATAAATCTCCCCGGCAATCGTCGAGTAGGAATATTTACACACCCCGTAGAGCTACTTTCATGAAAACGGAATGAAATATATATCTGGCATAGCCAAGCCGCTGACAAAGCGGGAGAAAAAACATGATTGCGGTTGTACAAAAGCGTTAGCGGTACGGTTAGCTTCTGTAGTAGATCATGCGAAACCTTATACGGAAGCTATATCTGTACGCGACCACGACAGGAAAAGCATTTGTCGAAACGAGCAAATGACCGATGACGTGGATTTCCATGTGTTTCTCCGTTCGAACCCGTACAATATCCACTAACGTCAAATATTTAATTACTTAGAGTACTCTAACTCATGAATCTGTAAGGATGAGAACTTTCTCGAATGGTTTTTTTTTTGTTATGTTATTTTATTAAATATGTTTGTTCGTACAAAATGCAAATAAATTTTTTAATTAATAAAAAATGTGACTATTGATAGTAAGTTATTAATAGTACAAAAATGTTGATATCTTCGAAATATTTAAGAAATGCTGAGACATAAGAGACTTGATAATAAAGAGGCATGTAACGATTTGTAGATAGGATATGAAATTTATTTGAAACGTTCACTGCAGGAGAAAAAAATGTATTATTTTAACGGTTTCGTTTCCTTAGTAAATTTCTTCTCGAATTGATACAAAGATTAAAATATCATTAAAGAAAAGACAGTTGTATTAAAAAAAAGTTTTTTGAATATATTGTTGTCTGAACACACCTGCACACACTTATATATATATATCATCATCAGTCGATAAAACAGAGTACGTAAGTCTTTTTTTTTTTTTAATCACATTTAAGTTGCCTCTAAATGAAAAAGTATCATAATTTCCTAAAATTGTAATCGTCCGATTTTATATAACAACAGAATATAAAATTGAAATTATTATACGCATACATACCAGTATGGGTCCTTTTGTGCGCTTTAAGGTGCGAACTTTTGGTGTACACCTTGTCGCAACCCGCAACATCACACCTGTGCACTTTGCGTCGTTTAAGAGCATCACCGCACTCGCTGTCGACACCTAAACTTGTCCCATTTCCGCCAACGCTCGCATTGTCCCTGACGCCAAGGCCGATACCGGGCGTTAACGCTGGTCGTTTGTGGAACACCCTGTAGAACAATTACCCACTTACATTTTAATACCTAGTTATATTCGTCAATAATGATGGATGTATAATGAACCACATTAAAACATTTATTTTAACTGTAAATTTGGATGATTCTATTTGTGTGTAAACTTATATCAAAATGGTGTACATTTAATTTATAGTAAATATGCGATTGAAAATGTGGAATCGAATTAGTAACTATTGGTAGTGAATACTAAAGCAATAATACTAAAGTACTAAGTATCCTGTAAAAAGTTAAAAATATCTCAATAGGTCTAGGTAATGTTGAAAAATGTTGAAAAATGTTAAAATGGTTAAAATGTGTACAACACAGATTTTTTATAGTTTTTATATGGCAGATTGAAGAGAGCGTGGAATTTAAGAGACAGTTTTAGGTGATCTGAGAGAAAATTTATAGCTGAAAATGGGAAATCCAAAAATTAAAAAAATTCTCAGAATAATTAAAAAGTCGCGTTATTTTTAAGTCGTTGCAAGAAAATAAACAGCAAAATTCAATTAGAATAAAAATTTCTCAAGACATGGAAAAACTAAGTAATGTCTTAAAAAATGTTCGAGGATGTAGCTTCTCATTGCAATGCATTGAAATAGTCTTCAATACCTACTACATAATTCCCCACAATTAAACTAAAAATTGGATCGCACCCCTGGTAGAGAATATCCGTGGCGTTAGCCAGTAGAATGACAATACGCAGCTGCGCTATCTGGCGTCATAGTTAATTTTTATACTAGAGACTTTGGTAATAGATTTTTCATAGCTTGAGATTTACTGAACCATTTATTGGCAGCCTTTTATTGGACGTCTTACATATTCAAACGTAAATTTTATGATCTGTTAAAAAATATAAAAAGAATCTTAATATCATTTTATTCGCACATCTTATCAATGAATATACCAAATGGAATAAACAATAAACAGAACTTAAAACCCCTATTCTCGACACTTCGGGGTTGCGGTTAATTCGATTGACGTTTGCTCTCTTGCCCCACACGTATGGAAAACATGGTAGCTTCCTTCATCAAGGAAGCTGTCAGAATCAGATTAGTATCAGAGATTTAAGCAGTCCCGGGTTTGGTAAACTGCAATGTTTGCGAAAGGTTTGTACGCACGCGAGTAGGAAGCATCAATGTGGGTTCGAACCGGGATATCGAGATATATGTATAGTATATCGTGGGCAACGCGCGAGATCATCTTTAATTTTTGGGTGGGGCTTCGTAATGTCTGATCAAATAAGATAATATTACCCTTCGCGTGCATTCCACGCTGTGGCAATTTCGATTCTGCAACTCGATCATTGCAAAATCGACCCAATCGAAGAGCCATACTTTATGCGCTGTGGCCAATTTCGGTTGAACGACACCCATAAAGAACCGGCCAGAGAAAATTATACGAACAAACCAAAAACCGTAATCTTACGAAGTAATGGTTGGTATTGAAATCGAGAAACATTTGGAAGCCTTTTCGGAATTATACGTTTCAGCTTTTCGGACATCAACGGTTACTTTAAAGACCGAGGTTTCCTGCCAGTAAGTTTGAATCCACGGATAACTGTTTAATAAAACAGGTGCTAAGGTATTTATTTGCTTGTTCAATATTATAAGAAAAGAATATTGAAATTCGATGGCCAACAATTTTGAATATTTGTCACAGAGATATTAGTTGGATATTTTTCCTTGGTATTCCGTTCAATCGTTATATATAGGGTTAATACTTTGGTGCCCAAAAGTCCAAACGAATATTGTCTTTTTTATTTTGTTGTTGTTCGACGATGTCGACGACCAAAAATATCACAAATAATATTCCCAAAAAGCAATAAACTCTCCCTAGTAGAAATTTGTCCATTTTTTTCTTACACTATCCATTTCTCCTATACTTTTAACATGGTAAATATCTGACTTGTCTAAGAATTAGCTAAAAAAACCAGGGCTTTTGTAATCACATTTTATACTTTCGTTCGAATTACTATAATTTGAACAATGATATTCTTAAGTCTAAAAGTTTTTCTTCGATTTGGATTGGACTCTAAAAGGAATTCAAATTTTTATCACGAGAGAAAATCATGTTTCCGACCGCGAACATATGTACTGCGACATCTTCCCACACGAGTCACGCCGCAGAACTGTCCATCATACGAATTCATGCGGAAAATAAATGAAATCGTTAAAGTCGATCTTTTTCGGGCCCTCGTCGATCACGAAACAACCTGAGAACTACTGAGAGGTGCAGACTCAAACTAGGTGCGAAAGATCCGATACGACCTCGACGTATCTGCTTGCTTTTTATCAAGCTTACAGATGACTCGACTTGATTCGACATTATGTACATCGGATCGACACCGAATTCGACCCACGATCCAGTAGTGGGAAGGCGAACGACAGGTGCTAGAAACAATAATATGAGTGATCGTGAAATTTCTTTCTTTATATTACGTTTATTTTCTCTCTCTCTCTCTCTCTCCCTCCTTCCCTATGCACAAGCGAAGAGTACCGACGTCAAATTCCGAAGCTATATATCCTTCAATGACTGTTGCGGCCGTTCATTGGAAATCGTGCACGGCACCTTCGATCTTCCACTGACTCAGGTTCGATGCCTACATCGACATTCGCAGCTTCCTTTTTTTCCCGCGTTTTAACCTTGCCGCAAAACGCGGGGGTCTTAAAAGGGAAAGGGGAAGGTCAAAGAGAGGCTTGAATAAGGAGAAACGAGGATGTTATTGAAGTGAAAGGTCGAAGGAGATTGATTGATTGATTGCATTAGTTTATTATGTTCCAAGTTTCATTAGAAATTGCAGACACTCGTTTAGAGCATCCGAATAAATGTGAGTGAAGTAATTTCTAATCGCATGATATGCAGTTGACGTACATGAACGGGACCGGATGTATGTTTTGCAATTTTGACGGTGCGCAAATTTTAAAGACATTTATTTTCAGTTAATTGAACTATGGAATTAATTGTATTATATTTTTACGTGTTACAAAAATATGAGTTTAAATGGAACATACCTGAATAAAAATATTTGTATTATTATTTAAATTTATTCACTTTAATTTATTAACATGTAAATATAAAATCAGCAAATCACGTTATCACCTACTAATAATACGAAATGAGGCTGAGGTAGCTAATGGTAAATAGAATCCAAAAAAAGTAAAACTTCCGTCTCTTGACGAATGGTGTATTAAGAAACATACATATATCTTCGAGAATAAAAAAATCACAATAAAGCGAATTGACCCACGTTAATGATTTCAAGAGTGTCGTGAAAGAGACAAAGCCAGATGCAGCGAGCAATCCTCGTCAAAATGCACGCCGTGATTTACGTACGAGACAGAGAATGTAAACGAACGTTCTTGAATTGGATTGGCTCAATTATGCCGAGAATTGATTCTGAATCTCGCGTATAACAAGAAGTCTGATTAATTCTTTAGATACGCGAGATTGGATTTCGTTTACGCACCCCCCCCCCCCCTCCCCTTCTTTTAAATAGAAATATTAATTGCAGACATTTTCGAAATTTCTTCAGACGTAGAGTTTGGTTCGATTAACTAAGAATATACGGATGATAGGGCAGACTATTTTTATCCAGTAAACTATGGCCGATACCCGCGGGATCATAGTAGCGTGCGTTATCGATGGTGCAAGAAACAGGATCCTAGTTAACCATCTTGTAACGCGGACGCCGACAAATCAACGTCGCGTTAAGCAGAAGCAAGGTATACCGATCAATCGCAGCAGGACTTCAGACTTGTTTCTTTTCCAGTTTCACACGACGGTTCGATCCAATGATCGTTAATGTCAATAATGACAATGATAGGCGTAGAAAGCTGTTTTGTTGTTTAAGGGGTTTCTAAAGTAGAACTTTTACCGACACTTTTTGTCGAAACTCATTTCCAATGGAACTCCTCCATTTATGAACCGATTTAGCTGAAATTTTTACTGCGATCATTCGTATTACGTTCAGTTGTATTTATCGTAAAACCAAACAATACAAATTTCTCTCAAAACATGTCATTGGATCGATCTAACGTTGAATAAGAGATGATTATTAAAAAAAAATAAATTACGAAACATCTTGCAATAGAAAGATTATTTACAAAGTAAAAAGGGTTATCACAATGTAAAGAAAAAAAAATCCGATGGTAATAAAAAACTTGATTCGATCAAGCAGAATAAAATCTTAAGGAAGCCGCCATGCGCAAAAGGAAGCAACGTCTTCATTCGTCATGAACTTTACACGCAAGAGAGCATTATTTTTTACTGCGTGATGAGATATTGCCTATGGGTACGTTCCTGGTTTAGAGTAATGTATAAGAACCTATTTTCTACCCGAGGAATAACCAATTCGAGATTCTTTTTAATATTTATTCAGTTTCCTGCATTTATTTCTTACTCGAAACACATAAATGTGTTTACTTTTCATCGTGTTGCCCTCCATTGATTAATAAATAATAATTAAAATCAATCAAATAAAAGTAATACTATAACAAATATAATTATAATTTTCCATTTAATTTTTACTTTAAGAAATATTACTGAGTTTGCCCCAATTAATTAATAATATAAAACTTAAGAAGTTGAATTTTCCTTCTCAGACGACTAAAGTGCATTCCGTAAGTTCAGACACTCCTTACAGTACCAATTATTAAGTCATTTCTTAGTGGGCATTTTGTACTTTTCCCTTCTGTTAACAAACATGCAGCGAAATGCTAATTTGTATACTGCCGTGGTTCACAATTGCAAACTTTCACTCCCGGGTCATCCAACTTTGCTCGCTATTTTCCTTTAACCTGCGAGTTTATTGCGTTCCTTGTTGTCTTTATGTTCCTCTGCCACTTTACCATCTTCACTGTCGGAATTACAGTTATTACATTTAATTGACGGTGGCGAGAGGGGTCCGGACTTCCTAAGGCAAAGTGATTCCGTTTTTGTAAGATTGAGAAAACGCGAAATTCAAATATGCATTTCCATTATCTTGAGAACTCGCTTATTGTTCCAAGAGAATAAAGTATTCAAGAAACTTCGCACAATCTAAACATTACTGGCACTATTCTAAACGAAGGTCACTTTTTAATTTAATTTAATTAATGTCCCATCCTCTTTAAAATTGAGTCTTCTCATGTTGTTATTATGAATACCAACCAACTTCAGTTTTAACCGACGTAGTATCAAAATTTAACTACAGACTTCCATAGCCCCAATTTTGTACCTGATTTTTTTGTTTTGAAGTTTTGCGAATAATCACTCCATGCAATAAAGTTAACCAGTCGTTGGACACCTTGTGTAGATATTACGGTAAAGAAGGATAAAAATCTACATATGGGCAAGTAACCCTCCTTACCCATTCTGGTGAATTTACCTGATTTGTCAATTAATAATAAGAGTCTTCTATTTATATTAATTAAAGGCTAATTCATTCGACTACCCATTAGGTATTAAGAAGGGAAATTATTGCGGTACAATTTTAATATATGTTACAAAATCTTTGTTCCCCTGTCAGGCCTTGTTAGGAATAAGTGAGGATGATCACGTGAACCCTGGTAAAAATGGAATGCTCAAAGTGAATAAATTTATTAAAGTATAAACTTTATCTGTTAATTAAGAGTACATTGAGCGTCCAAACAGTGTCAATTAGACAATTCGGGAAACCGCGAAGCGTTCCGAGTGTACCATTTTTACAAGGGGAGCCTCGTCTGGAAATGGAGGGAAATTTCTACCCGGGATAATAAATATATTTATGTCACAATCCCAACCTAACCGACAATTGCAGGAAAAAACCACTCAAAAAATATAAAAAAGAATAAATGCTGATGTTTTGCACCCATGAAATTCTATTAGAGTGAAATTTTGTTTACATAACAATTGAGCTACTCCAATTTCTAAATTATTGCAGGCAAAATTTCACATGTTTACTTAAAAAAAAAGAGAAAGATCTTACTGTAGGTTCAGAATAAACTTTTAATTTACTGGTAGAAAAGTTGGTTCAAAAACAGTTCCATCCTAAATGTCAGAGGCTGAAATCCGACTATACATTTGTAGAGAAGTGTCAATAGCTCAAAAAATGCCCAAAACCCAGAATGTCAAGACATCCTATTCTTTTATTTCGGCAACACTATACAGGCTTGATATGGAAGTCTGTCATCATACAAATTTCGCCGACGCGAAAGTGCCGACGAAATGTAATGACGATAACCGCCGCCTCGCGCACCGTATATTTAGGGTAATCGATAAGGCTATTGCCATGAAAAAATCCTTCGACGAAGCGAAAAAATCGCTTGTATCCACATCCAATCAGATCGACGTATTACTTTACGAGTCGACGAATAACGGGATTCTGTCGAAGGCTTTCGAATAACGAATTACTCTTTTTAGTACCGAGAGCTAATGGCATCGGGTGGGCCGGAAATTCTCTTTGTTAAAAAAAGAAATGACGGAGCACACTTAACACTGTGTTTTAAAAGGCGATAAGTGGATCGCTTTTACCTATTTTTGAAATTTAGGTATGTGTTTGCGACTCATTCCGAACTATTTGAAACTCAACAAACGTCATGTTTATAAATGAAGTGCTAAATAAAAGGATCACATGCAATACGTGCTATTTCGGCCGTCAAAATTTAAATTATACAATTTTTTAAAACAAACTTCAGATAAAGTGATAAAGCGCAATTAGTATATATGGATATAAAAATGAAAAACTTACAATGAAGCCTCCTTTATCCTCTGAAGTGCGAGGAGTGCCGCGGAAGAGGAAACAAAGACAGGATCGGGTGGTTCTATCGAGCACACCGACACCTCCCTCTCTTGATCTCTTTCCCTGTCTCGTTCCCGCTGCCTGTCTCGTTCCCTATCGCGTTCTCTATCTCTTTCTCGATCCCGCATATCTCTTTCGCGGCCTCTCAATACCGAATCGCTCTCTTGTTGCCTCTCCCTCTCGCAGTCTCGGTCTCTTTCGAGTCTTCGTATTCTTTCCCTTTCTCTTTCTCGATTTCTATCCCTTTCGTGGTCCCTCTCCTTCACGATGTCTGCGAGGGGTAGAGCCGGCGACACTGCAATACAAAGATAATTAATTAAAACTAATTTTTTCCGATAAGAAATGACTATACCCTTAACTCTAACTGATAAATATTAAGAAGGACATATAAAGCATTGAAACCATTCATATTTGTAAATGTTAAAATAATGTAATAAAATGTTTTAAAATAATATGACACACATTTTAAGCTACAAATTAATATAAATAAATCAACAACAAACCTAGTTTCTAGTTATCAACCTCAACGAAATTGAACGCCGCCTAGTGAATATTCGGGTGCATAAAATATAGGTTTTGCGAAAGTAAATAAAACGATCATAACACTTATTCAAATTTGATGAAAATGATCAGCTTAGATAATATTGCAAAGTTATAATATCAGGATCTGACATTTTTAAAATATATTTCTTCAGCTTTCTAAATGATCCAAAATACATATTCAAACTGGCCCGACCTAATTCGTCCATCTTCTCGTTTCCTCCAACACGCTTGTCTATTGAATTTCAAGCATTATTGCCGATACTAACTGTCCTAGACACGTTTCGACCATCTATTTCTGCATTTTCAATGCACTCTCTCCGACACGAAACGCGCACCTCATTTGGCAACAAAATATCGCATCGTACACACACGCGAGCTCGTTCTTATAAAGCATACTGACAGCGTCAAAGCTCAAAGAGTAACTTTTCAAAGGCAATAATGCACCGAGCAAGCCTCGAAAAAATTCTTTTCGCGAGCCCGAAGTTTCCGGGGAATAATTGATAATGTTAAACGCCGGGGTTAATCCCTAGATTTATGGCAAGTCGTAACGTCCCGGTTTTTTGCGAATTCTCCAAATTGAAAGATATTTGCAATGTTTGATGTAATGCAACGGTGATACCGAACTAAAGGGCAGGAGAAGGAGAAATGTGGAAACCAGGGTTAGGACGCGTGCTTAGCTAATTCTCAGACGCCGTCGAGAATGGACAGGGCTCGCACCTTTGTGCGTGATCGTGTCGAGAAATCTGACTCAATGGCGAGTCTGATGCTAGATACAAATTATCGCGCAATGTCCCGAAGTTGTTCATTAATTTCGCCGTAGCACTCTTCGAGCTACTGCGATATTTTGCATGGGATAAGCGTAATGCATGTCACAATTCGTATTTCGAGGTGGGACTTGTTTACATCCTGTTAGTCCCTGACGTTAGCATTACTGCTTGTACGATTAATGCATTTGCTAAAATGAAAAAAAAAATTACATTGTAAAGTAATCTTTAAAGTACGAGCATTTTAAAGAAACAACATGGAAACCCTCTCGGACTGAGAATACTATAATGATCATCTGAATATAATTGATAAATAAATGTCTATATTCATTTAGACAACGGAGTTTTTGGGATAGTTTTGTATTTTCTAAAGTGACAATGGAGAATAATAAACGTGAAATTAATAATTTAGAAAATAAACTGTGTTTAATTACTAAATTCAGTTTGCAAATTGGTATTTCAAAATTGTTATAATTAAGTATTCTAATAAAATGATCATATTGAAATTTTAACATTTCATTAATCTGCAGAGTTGGAAAGGAACATACTTAGAAGACAAAAGAACAAATTATTTTCTTTTATCAAAATCCTCATCATAGTCTTCTTTTAAATGCTTTTAAACGATACACTACTTTAAAAGTTTTGTTTGAATTCTATGTTTATAGCAGAGACAAAACAGACAAGTCAGGATATTGTTTCAATGTCATATTTCGACAATAGAAGATATGGAAAAGGATAACTTATTTCTTCCATGTTTGCCACGTATTCTCCAAACATATCTGAATCTGTAATTCTATAGATAAGGAATAGATATAATATGAACTTGCACTGAATATTCCATTAAGAATCGAATCCAGCAAAAAGGCCGCAATATGCATGATAAAATATCTACACTACATAAAATATTTACTATTAATATGGTAATTAATGCTATTCCTTAGAAGTTTTACTATAAAACAATTTACTTATAATGACAGTAGATTGTCATTAGAATACCAACTGGTATTCTAAAATTTCCAAGAAAATTATTCTCTGTCTCTTTCATATACCCGGACTCCAGCATATAGTAAAATATTTCACGGAAAGGCTCATTTAATTCCAAATATTTTGGCCGATTTCAAAATAAAATCAAACTTTTTGAAGAGTATGTTAAAGAGTTTCAATGCGTCAAAAATCATTCAGAGCTGAAATTAACTGGAGGAATGGAAATGCAATATATTCATCAGTTCATTGAATATATGATCAACTATGCTCAAAGGACCAGCAGTTTTCTTCGGGATGTTAATTGTCCAAACCGGACAGCCACGAATGAGGAAAAATAGGCAATTCCCAACAGTTTATCAATATCATAAGGAAAAAAATTCTTTTTTCCTCATAAACATAATTTCAAGCATGCAAATCGTTACTCTTATTTACGACTGTCATACTTTGTACGAAAAAGTTTCCACCCGTTGCAAGAACACGGCAATCCGCTGTAAACTCTCATGGACGCACGGCTAGTTTATTTATCGGTTTA
Organism: Trichopria nigra; assembly: GCA_030522945.1. Classification (NCBI taxonomy): domain Eukaryota; kingdom Metazoa; phylum Arthropoda; class Insecta; order Hymenoptera; family Diapriidae; genus Trichopria; species Trichopria nigra. Next base: position 19,758 of record JAPYZR010002950.1, read on the forward strand.
TTGGGCCGTCATAATCGCCACTCGGCGCGACTTATTAACCGCGGGCGGTTACGGCGCACGCTTCTCGATAGAATAGGCGTGAAAACGCACGCGTCCGATACGCACGCGCCTTCGGCCGGCACTGGAAATGCCACCCGCGTCGAGGAACTCGTTAGGCGCGAGTTATCAATTAAATTTCCAGTTCTCGGTAAAAGAAAGATCGCTCGTATATATTAATCGCAGATTAAAATTTATCTCGCAATTTTCCATATCGTCATTTTGCCCTATCGGTTCGGTAGTTACACACGTCGGGCCATCATGGGCGAATGGGCGAACTGACGAAGCACCCATGGAGTCTTCTTAATTACGGTTATTAAACTAGCGACTTTCAATTACATCTAAGATATTAATTTTATCGAAGATGACTTTGTTAATCGTAAGATCAGGAAGGATAATGGACACGTATATGAACATAAACTTAAATTGATTAAAAGTACTTTCGAGTAATGCTGTATATTTTGATTTTTTCGAGACGTCTGTTAATTAGTAAAAGGATTTGATAAATAATTTTGTCTTTGATCATCTTAATTTCTTGCAAACTACACGGAAAAGTAACAATTTTTTGTTAAGTAACTTGCAGAACAATTTTATCGTTTTTTTATGCATTTATCTTATGTAGAAATACATGAATTTTATAAAAATCGTGGTTTGCGATGCTATGCCTTACATGTTAAATTAAGTCATCACCTTTGGAAACGAATTACTTCAGAATCAGACGGTGAATCGATTTGAAATTTCGCATGCGGACTTCTGATACACTTATATGTTGATGTACAAAATTTCAGAACATCTTGTATGTGAACAAATGAACCAACCTCCTTAAATGACATGGACGGAACGTCCCTTACGGAAATGTACACCAAAAAATATTGTTCGGGGTCCGAAATGACACCCAAGTCGGTGTAAACACTAAAAGAATTGGGGTTTACACCCAATTGGGTGTCATTTCGGATACCGAACATATTTTTTTCTGTGAGGGGTATGGTGGTTTTATGTCGGGGAGATTTTTTAATCAACTTAATAACTAAATAATCTATATTGTGAAATAAACTAGATTTATAATAAATAAATTATATGAAGAATGCATAAAATGCTTGAATGTTAACATATATATAATTCAAGATTAATAATAATTTTTTTTTTTTATTAACAGAGTACGCCGATGACGATAAATATTTATTAATAAACGGAATAAAATTTGAATAATAATTTGTTGTTTAAACAACAATCCAAAAGTACGTTGGCGATTAAATGTAATAATAGGGATATGAATCTAATATTTCTGACACATAGCTGCCTGACGTGTGCAAAGAATAACACAGCGACATCATTCTTTCCATGTTACCTCATAGATGCATGGTCTTCCGCACGTGGTTTATCACGCCCGGCTTTATGCAATCGATAAGACAGTTTAAAGTTGACTGGGAACATCGTATATAATATGTAAGGCGTTGCATAATACAGCATTAATATTATCCAATACGCATTATTACAATGCTAATCAAATTAAAACTGAATGAAAGTAGTGTAACGTGCCATTGTGGTAATTGGACAGAATATATTACGGTGGAATTATAATACAATAAAACATGCTGGCATTTACGTAAATTAATTGAAGTCCTCCATACTCGGCCGATATTTTTTGAAACACATACGAACAGGAAACCCGTTGAGATTATTTTCTCGTGAGAAGCAGCCCGAACAATACCGCATTTCCGCAATGTGGGTGTGACGCTGGGATCATAAACCGTCATCGGGCCCGGAGAAGCGGGGGCAGATACAAGGGGATACGCGATATCGACAGTGGGCGGACTGCTGAAAATTACTCAATTCAGGCCCCCGCGGCCACTCAATCCGCTGTCGCTTGCGCTTTTCTCGATAAATACTTCCGGGACGGAAATTTATCCGAGTCCGAGATATTGTAACCTCGGCAATCTATAGGTGCAAAGATCGGTGATACAATAATTTGATGATTATTCATTTTTCTTTTGTCGAACAAAAATTATAACAATATCACAGTAAATTATGTTACAACGTAAGGTGAAAATGTTTGAAAATAAGGAGACTTTATTTTATCAAAATTATAAATTTTATGGTGCAAATTCTGGTAGTGAAGAAATGAAGCCTTTTTTTTCAACTTTTGTCTTCATTCTTCTTTAAAAAAGACAGTAACTTCATCTACATGTTAAATTTCATTTCTGCCTTTCAGAGTGGGAGAAGAATAGAAGAGAGTATAAAGATTAGGATCGGGAAAAAACAGAAATCTAAATAGGTCTATAGAATTGCGTAGTATATAAAGTAAGACAGGAACTGCTATATTTTGTTTGCATTAATTATAACCTAATCTTTAGAAATGATCGCACGGAGAAAAATGAACGTTACTGACAAATATAATATAATGTTAGCCATTAACATCTTAGATGTTACATATAGGCACACTTGGCAGTTGATTGTATCCAATACTATCTGCAGATATTAAGGAATATATAGCGGAGAGTAATATCTATATGTATTTTAGTTACTAATATCTCATGGATAGGTCAGGATATTAACAGAAACAAATGATATTTGTATAAACTAAACATCTTAGATATATTAGCCATTAATATAATTATATTAAATGGTGATATATAAATATACATGGTAACATCCATTTTTCTCCGTGATCTAATTTTGGTACATTTGAATTGTTTTTCAATTCATCAAAATGTCAATATGGATATGACGTTATATTGACATATGGTATTGACATATGGTCAATATCAATATCTGGATCGTTTCGGTCACATTTCTTCATCTAATATGCATTACATTCTGTACATTTTTATCCACTTTCAAATTTTGTAAATGATTTTTAGAACGATTCTTTATTTATTTAACAACAATTTCAATATTTTCTTTTTAATTAAAGTTTAAGTAATTAAAATTTTTTATCATTTCATTTGTACTATTTCAATATTTTTCATTCATTCAGATATTCTATATTGAGTAATAATTAAATAAAAAATACATGGATAATAATTCGTTAATGTAATATTTAATATATAAGATCATCACTCAACGTGATATCTTAATCAATATGATACTTTGTGTATTTAATATTTCGAATATAAAAAAATATATTCTAACTTTGAAAAAATTAATAAGGAAATATGAAAATGCTATAAAGGACGAATTAAGGGGGTTCCAAAGTGAAACAGAAATTCACGATCGGGTTTTCCGAGATTCCTTATCTTTATCTACTAAACGATAGAAACACCTGAACGTGAACATTTATATGTATGAACATATATATATAAGCGCGCTCACACATATACGCTCGCAACTAAGTCGGGCTATTCATTTTCGCAGCACGGAACAGTACTACAAAATACGAAATACAGGCCGATTTTTTCCCGAAAGTTACGGTTTTTTACTCCTCGAACCCGATCCAAATAAATTCCGGTATGCTTCACGCCCTATATATATATAGTTATAAGAATTGTGGGTACGCCTTATACGATAAAAAAAAATACTTGTAAGAATAGACGGACAAAAGGAAAAGAAGAAATAACTGCTATGAAATATTCACTTATTTTTAATAACAATAAAAAAAGTTTCTTAAAAATAGAGTCTGAAAATAAAACGAAGTATTGTTTTTCTCTATAACGTTTATCATCAGTTCACCCATGTTGTGGAAATATTTTGAAAATGTTATTTCCTTATCATTTAAATTATATTCCTCTCATTAATCGAACCGGAGTAAAAACGTGTAATGACTTTATTAAAAGTGACTGAAAAGCGCGCCTCAGTCAGCCATAAATGACGTAAATACATCGCGGGGAATAATTGTTTCTTTGTCAACTGCAGCCGCATTTCTGCGGTATTGTCCGTAATTGAACGTTGTCCCGTGTCGGCTAATTGACACGAAGTTAATTACCTTGACGGTGAAAGTGACTCAAAATAACGGCGATTTTCCTACTTGCGGCAGCGTACCTAGGCGAGAAGTATTATGAATCGCGGCTAATTTCTAGGGATTTCGGTTCATCACTTAGTCGTGTTATGATGACACAGTTCTCGCTATGGCAATACGTTCTACGTCAACATGTCACTCATTTTGGGACATTCAGTAAATGAGTTTAATACCAAAAATGAACAATCCTCAAACAACATATGTAAAAGATTGATGATCGATCGACTTTAACGAAAATCCGTATAGAACAGTTGCATAATATCTCTATATGCATTCGCAATCTGTGTGGGTTCAAACACGCTTCACTATCAAATGGTGCCCAGCATCGCTGCGAATTATTAGTAACAAATCAGAGGTATATCCCTAGTAGAAAATGACCCCAGTTTTTGTCTAGTTTCTGTCCAGTCTGCTTCTGATAAATATTATTGATAAATATTAATAATGAATTTTTATATATTTCGATTATATAACATATATTTTTATATCAGGAATTGAACAGCTTTCATTAGGTGTTGGATTTGTTGAATAGAGCTGAAGATGAGAAAATGTTTATCAGAGAAAAGTTTCCTGGATTTTAAATTCTTAATGAATTTGACGCTTAATTATTGACTACACAATAGGTGCCACTTAACATAAGCATCCATACACACGCGCCCACACGCATACTCATTCAACTAAATCGTTCCTTTCATTTGTTTCACCCCCTCCGGAACAGAACTACAAAATGCATAATGCGGGAAGAATTTATTTTCAAAAGTTTCGGTTTTTCACTGATCGTACCCGATGAAAATAAAGTCCGGAATGTTTTAAATCCCCGTAGAATTACAGTATCAAAGCGTTTTTCGCGATATTTGCCTAAAACTGAGATATTGTGTTCGGATTGGCAAAAAGCTGAACTGCAAAATTTAATAAATAAATAATTTTCCCGTTTTTCGAAATTCGTGCTCTGGTACTGTGAAAGTATACGTTTCATGTGATCGCAGGAAAATGTCAGCCAAATCGGTTCATAAATGACGGAGTTCTACTGGAAATGAGTTTCAACAAGAAGTGTCGGTAAATGTTCTACCTTAGGACCCCCATAAAGATAAAATTAAGAGAAATGAGGATATACTTTTTAAATAACCATATATCACATTCTTACCATCTGATCAGTCATAACTTAAAAAATGGAATCTCGTCGTTGCTGGTCGAACGAGGGCCTTGGTATGATACATAGGAAACGCTATCCGATCTTCCGGAGAGAGAATATCCCCAGCATTAAAATCATACTGGCAGCCCAAAAAACGGGATTCGATTTCCCCGTGTACCCATACAGACATTTACAAGACCGCGGCACTTCGAAGGCGATTCGCTAATATGTAATTCCAAGTCGTTGCTTGGAAAGGCGTGAGAACATCGACATACTAATGACCACGGGGTATCTCCCGCCGTGTTTACCGGACGCCAGATAGCATCTCCGCCGTTAAGAGGTAGAACGTCATAACTCTGGAATCGGTCTTTACCGATGCATGTGCTCGTGCTTTCCCGTGGGACCTTCAGAGGTTCCGTAAATCTCAAAAGTCACCAAGAAATCTGCGCTTGCTGTAACGTTTGCCTACTATAGTTTAGTATTACTATACGCGAATGTTTTGAAAAGTCAAATGGAAATAAAAAATGCAATTTTTCACTTTTGGTGCAATAGGTGGCATTGCTTTACTTAAGAGCCCTAGAAAGGCCTGAAGAGGGGTATTGGAGAATGCAAAAAAAGATAGAAAAAATTTGGACCGTCATTTTAGAATTTTGACATAGGCTTTATAATATATTTTTCGAAATAGTCCTGTCATGGACGTTTATTAAGGGGATACTCCATTCTAGAAATTTGAAAAATATGTATGAGATTCTATCAAAAATTATTGTGGACAAAAGTTGTACGGTTTCAAGAGAACTATAATACTGTTAAGTTACATCAAGTAATTTCCGAATTATGACAATTAAGCGACCAATAACAATTTCAAGTACTGACACTACTAATATTTAAATATTTTGGTGGAAAGCAGGTTGTTCTCTGATCCAATACAAAATGTAAAACGACTTTGGAAGTCAGGTTCATTTAAAGCTTGATGAAAAGACATTCGATAAGAATGAACCTTGTGCTGATGGAATATTCGCTATATAGTGTTACGACTGACGTCAGAATCTATTGCTCGGAGCTCAATCGAGAGAAAAAGTGGCGCGAATGACGTGTCCGTTAAGGAAAATGATTATGCCACAATATTGATGCTGCACTGAATACACCTCATACTCCATCAGCATTATTATCAGCACATCGTACGCTTAGTCACGTAAATAAAACATAGCTATTATATTTGATGGTTATGGATATTCGCGAAATGTTTGTACGTATGTACTTCGAAATGAAGAGTGACGCGACAGTGGATATAGCCGAAAAGAAGACGCCGAAGTAGTCAGAGCAAACTCACAGTCCAGTTACAAGAGTAATCAGCACAAGATTTAATCGCACGCGTGTATGTTGGGACAAGGGAAGTGATTACATTAAATCAGCACTCGTAACGAATTAATTAAAGAATTAACAAAAATCCATAGTTTCATCAGATTTGATATTTTTAAATATCCTATGTAATTTTTATATAATTGCACCATAATTTACCCCTAATATAAAGTAATGACCTTCTCAGTGTGGGAGAGGGAATTATTTCAAAATCTTCAACATCAAGCCCTATATAATCAATGTTTTATCCTTCCTACAAATTGAACAGACGACAGCTTGAACCTTTTATTTGCTTTTCTTTTTTAATGGGAGTGCTACAGGAACTCCGGGTGCAACCTGATATATTCCCCTAATGTACAACGCTATATATTGCATGTCAAACCTTGATATATTATTAAAAATATATCTCGTAAATCGATTCATATATAATCATGCTACATCACTTACCAGATTACATGTTGAACAAGACATTAGATAAGAACATTGGTTAAAATTAAATGATGAAAGGACGATGGACACGAAACTAATTTATTTAAATGTTTTTTATTATGCCAACTTTTTAAATTACAATTTTTAACAAATCTGTATGAAAATTGTTCAATTGCTCTTACATATTGACAATACAACACACTTTACACTTGTTGACGGCTGGCTGCCGACGTAAAGGGGGGATCGATAACTTGTTGATGAAATTTGTTCATCTGTACTTATATAATATGATAGTTTGCTTATATATTGATACTTATATATTCATGTATAACACATTTTACACGACTAATGCGGGATTATTATATTCTTTAAGTTAAAGACGAGCTTTTTTGTCTCAATACAGGATCCGATTATCAAGCTGATTAAAATTTCCGACTTGTCCGAGGAATGTTAAGTAAATACTCTGAATCTATAAGAATCGATAAATCATTTTCTGGATTTCGGTCAATAGATCATGTCCACTTTTTCTTAGGTGTTCTTATCGTATCGTTCTTCTCGTAATTTTCCGAACAGATGAGGTTTTCTTTAATTATTCCAAACTAATAATTCCGGATTTACAATGTAGAATGGTGAAATATTGTCTAATGATGGACTTTTCATCCGGCAGTGTACTGATAACGTATTTTTTTTTTTTTTTTTTTTTTTTTTTTTTTTTTTTTT
>JAPYZR010002951.1:0-27623 GCA_030522945.1 Trichopria nigra
GTCGAAACGTATTTAAATTTAGTTGATTTCTTCCTTGTTTGGGAATAAATGTAAATATTTGTATAAGGACCGTCATACCAAGGAACGTTTGGAATTATTCAATATAAGCGGTCGAGAACTAAAATACGTTTTCAATAACGTTTTTTAACTATTAATAGAAATAAAGTTATTCAGCCAATCTTAAATCCTACAACATTTTTCCGCAGAAAAATAGAGCATTCAGTCCTTTCTTCGATGAATGCACAATTCTGTTCATTACTCTTTCTTTGTCTCGTTCTGATTTAAATCCGATGATTGTATGATAATTAGATGATTGTCTCATTCGTCTCTAGGTCTTTTCAATTACAGTTTCGTTTTCGCGTATATTTGTTCACTTTTTTTATCTCGACCTCCTTTCCTTATACCCTCCCATCAGGCATCATATCGACAGACATCTACTCGTCTTTTTTCCGTTTTTCCGCTTCTTTCACCCACTCACCGCTGAGCGTTTACTTCTCTGCTCGATTTCATTTTTCGTTTTTCCTAAGGATCTTTTCTTGCTTCGCTGTCATTCTCCTCAGAAAAACGAGAAAAAAAAAGAAAAAAAAACAAGAAAAAAACTAGGAAAAACAAGGGAAAAAGGAAAAACAAGGAAAAAAAAGAAAAAAAAAGTTAGTGAATATAAATTCTATATAAATTAAATTATATGACTGAATTGTTTCATGAGGACACATTTTTTTCTTGTATACCAATTCCATAATTCCTTGACATTTACAATGTTGTCTTTATAATTAGATTATAACAAGTTTTTGCTTATTTCCATCACTTATATCACGTTCAATTGCAGCATCTGTTTTTCATCGTGGCTATTTGGAATCACTCTATTATCCTTCATCTGCTTTTAAGTTTCTCTAAAATCACAATACAACAGTTCTGTTTTGAATAGTTTGCAAGCGACATACTTGTTCTTTGTTTTGTCGTCTTACTTTTCAACTTTGTTTTTCAGTATAATATCAACCATCAGCTGATTTCTTGCTTTTTCACTCTACTTTATTTTTTCACTCTACTTTTTTATCGTTTTTTTTCTTCTATTCTCGTTGTTTTGCATTATATCCCTGGTAAAAATTTGAATGTACTTTGATTTTTGCTATATTTGTTTGTTATTTTTCTGAATCTTTTCCAATTAATTTTCTATTCTTCGGAATTCACTGTTACTCGATCGATAATTAGATTTGGATGAACTAAAAGTATCAAAAAAATTCACGTTTTGAATTCTTCCCGAATCCCTTTCCCTTTGGGATATCGTTTAGAGTTTAACATTATGTTGTGTTAAGTTGTATAAATTTACAGTTGTACGGTTTTCAGCTACGTTATGTCAGCTATAAATTATAAAAACACCGACCATTGAAGGTGCCGTTATCTTTCACCTTTCTATCCGAAATGTGGCTGGATCTATATGTTACGTTGTGTCTATAAATTGTACACTATGTACAAAGTTCACTTTTCTCTAGTCTTTGGTTTCTGTTTTCGTATTGATCAGTTATTTAAAATAAAGTGATCAATGTTTTGACCGCACAAAAAAAAAGCGAAACTATTTTTATTTCATGCAGAAACAAAAAATGGTTTTTTCTTTAAAAGAGATTCATCACTGAACGTTGATGTATATATACGTGTTATGTATACGTATATATACTTCGACTCTTGGACATACCTCTTCTCATAGCTGGGCTGACACGAGCTTCCCTTGACCTACATTAATTTTTTAGCTGCCATTGCTTAAAACTAACAATTGCATATCATCGAAATATTTCGTCATGATTTAATATATATCACGTCATATAAATTCTTACCTTTAGTAATAGAGATGGTAAATACAATATATATTTGTTACATTTGAAATTGAGAGTCGAGGAAAATAATTATTACATATATAAATTTTCTGTTTTTTATACTTTATTTTTATGCTTTTCGATGACTTTTCTGAATTACAACTTTGTGTTTTAATGTGTTTTTTGTCCTACTCTTCGTCGCGATTTTTTAGTCGCCCGCATATCCAGTCATCAAAAACGAAAAAGATTTTGCTAGTAGATTATCTCTGGAGTAAACGAAGTATATTTATAAACTTCAAAGTAAAAAACAGGATTTTCGTTAAAAAAATCCTTCGTACACTCCAAGTAAATTTTGTCTTTAGAAAAGAAGTATGTTACCACCGACTTTTAAAATGCCGTTTTAAGAAATCGCGTTTAAAGTTTTCAATAACGCTGAAACATCGGTAAAATTTTCTTTTTCTTAAGCTTACGCAGGATCATCGATTATATGTATAAAATAGATCCTCCGCATTGATTCGCCAAAGTCCAGTAAGCCGTTTACTTGCTTAATAATAATTGGTTTAAAAAAACTCGATTTTTTTAAAATGATGACGCCCTTCAATATTGTATCAATTTTTTCAAATGTCAAATGCTTTTGTTTTTAACGAGTTTTCAATATATCAAGTTTTCCAACTTTTTACAATGTTTTGTCATTAATATACATGCTTTTATGATATTTTTGTTATGTTTCTGACAATTTGATCCATGTCTGACTTCTGCTTTATCGAATTTTATCCCGTTTTTATAATTTTTTTTACTAATAACATTTATTCATTATCAGCAAATTCACCGTCCCTTTCGGTCAAATACTTTTCAATTTGATCAAATTTGTGATTTCGATACCAACATTTATTCGCGTTGATTAATACATTTTTATAAATACTTTTATCTATTTACTAAGATAATTTCATCATATTCTTACCTTTCCATCAACGTTTTATTTGTTTTTAACATGATTTTATTAATTATATACTTTATTTCATGCAATTTCATCGTTTCTAACATTCTTTTATCATTTTTTATCAATGTTTTTATTTTCAATTCATTTTTATTTTTATTTTTATTTATTTTTTTTTTTTTTTTGTAATTATTTAATTTGTTTTATTGATTTCAATCAGACGCCGAAAACTTACCAATCATTACATCGAATAATTCTTAAAAAGAATTCAAATCAACGACGTAACGAAAACAACTACCATATACCCTTGACTTAGGATTTATTTGCATCACATTTTTTTCACATGATCCCTGTAATACCAAGGTAAAAAATTGTTGACGTTGTAGGAGAAATATTGGCAACCAGTCGCAACGGCAAGACGTGAAAATCGCTAAAGTTGCGCCCTCGCTCGAACTTGAATTTAACGATCTTCTTTCGTGAAATCGTGCGAAACGCTAGAATGCAAACCAACCAACCAACAAATATTAACTGAACAATAAGTAGAACGAAATCGCGAACGCGTAAAAAGTAAATTAACGCCAACGGCTCGAAAAAATAAAACAAGCGTACAGAGTAATACAACGTAAAAATAAACAGTTCATTAATTGTTATTATTCGAACGAAATATATAAAATACAATCGTAAGCGTACGAATTACAATTCAGCTGTTTCCTTATGAAGAACGTAAACATCGAAACTAAAAGTAGGAACAAAAATACATTGGATGGGACAAAGGATATCAGACGCCGAATATCTTATCGGCCAACGCGGATCGAAGCGAGCTGCGTCGCGAGACGTACAACCGAAAAATGTTCAAACGTTAAAAACGTCGTAAAACCTGGGAGGGGGAAACGTGGAATTTTCTCGAAACGATCGACGTCAAAAGTTGCAAGAATGACGACGACGACTAGCCCCGATCACCCGAACTCTCGGTATACCATCGTCGCACTAATTATAATCGCTTATAAAAAATGTATATTACGTTTATTGATAATTGTGTCTCGGTCAAGTGGATTACAAACGTGTGTGTCCTATGTATACGTATGTATATGTACGTCTTTAAGTAGTTCATAACGTAGTCGTGTTGCGCGAGCTGCACGTCGCCAATTATTAGAAAAAGCGCTACGGAAAACTGCTGCTACGGCAGTCTTTTGTATTCTTGCGTGTGCCCCTCGTCGCGGCATTTGACGACGAGTCAACGGGCGAATACGGGTTTTGGATGGGGTCGACAGCAAGTGGCTTCGTACTTGTTTTATTTTTCTTCTTCTTCTTTCTTGCGTCCTCCTAGCTACGAGGACCAATAGAATATAATACTCGCTCGTAAAGTAATTAGTCTGACGTCGCACGGTCGTGATAAACGTCGAATTTTCCGAAAAAGCGGGCTTCCTTACTCGTCCATCGAATTTTCTCGACAGACGTCGACAATTAGTGCACTTGCTATTTACTCTGATTCGAAAAACGGAATATTCTGGCGAGACAAACAAAAAAAAAATTAGGAGAAAACTTCTTTTACTACTTTTCGACAAATCATTCTTTTTTTTTTCAATCAATCGTGCAAAACATTATTCTTCCGCGCGCTTATTTAAATGCTATAAAATGAGAAATGCAGAAGCCAACATCGATCGGAAAATCCGACATTCCAACAGCGGACCGGCGCACGAACCGCCCTATGCGGTATGAGACAGTTAATTAAGAGTAATAATTGATCGTATTAGCGTAATTGCATACTCCGAAGACAATCTATGATCGTACCTTCAAAAAACGAACAAACTCCTACAACTTGCGTAATACGATAATAATAATAATAATAATAATAATAATAATAATAATAATATTAATAATGTATATATATATACACGGCACTCGGCTCTCCCATTGTAACGTATCGCCCGACGAGACCTAACGCGACAACCATCCGGAAATGGCGCTAATATAATAATAGGATCATTGCGTGACGACGAGTATTCCACATTTTCTACCGCTAGTATCAACATTTATACATTATACAACCAAATCCATCCTGCGGACCGACCAACTGCGCCGTCGATCCGCCAACTCGTATTCAGCTCCGCGGAGTACGGCAGTTTTGTGCGACGGAGGGAGAATCCTGGCCCTCGCCCCCCTCCTCTTGCGATTCTCCGACTGTAGAAAATACGGCGATCTTTAAAAAATCTACCGGGCCCGTATACGCGAGACGAAAGTGCCCGAGCGATACGACCAAACGTTTCGGCGTCGGTGAACAGGAGAGTGATCGAGACACCGAGAGAACAAGGGATTTACTTTGATGGCACTGTTCCTTAACGAACAACGGAAATAAGGCCGTGGGCCGCCTTACTTCATTACTCTATATGTACAAAGGGCGCGCGCGAGGTCGCGCCTCCTCACACTGCTATTTGTTTACCGCGTGTCGCCGCTTTCTTTACACGATAAAATAATCTAAAATTATAAAAAGTATCAACAAATGTACATCTCGTTAGAAAAACCAGTCGTGCGCGGGGACTGGGCCGCTCCGCGTCGACGTTGAAAGACCGGCGCACAAGGGGACGGTCTCTGCTCGTTCGTCGACGGATCGACCCGAAAACTGTGCGGATCGATGTACGCGATGTGCAGTGCCGAAGTGTCCGAAGAATTTTGCGCGAAAATTGCGGTATCTGGAATCATTTTCCTAAAAGTGTACGCTTGTCGCTCTTGCACTTGGAGTAAACGTACGTAAGCAGTTACGTAGCTCGTTCGAAATAAATAAACGTGACGAGATGAAAGTACGAACTAAAACGCGCCGAAAACGAAAGAAAAGAAATGTTAGGCGCTGAGCTCTTTCCGAAGGCCCCGGCTGCCGCGAAACTTGTGCGTTTACATGTTGTACGCTACGTAGATCGGATCAAGCTGATCCGCGAGGAAACCATCGCGCAGGTGCATGCGCTGCTTCTCGCCGCGGGAATTGATGGGGACGACACCGGGATCTACGACCACCACGACGCCCACCACCAGATGATGCTCCTCCAGTACGGCGCTTGTCACCAGCGCCACGAGATCCAGTGCTTCGCTTTCGCTACCGTCGAGCTCCACTACGACCACCAGGAGATTGGTCCACGTGAATACAGCGCTGCGAAAACAAACACGTCGCGTTAACGTTTGATGATTTACCACGCGTACTCGCGCGAACAAAAACAAAAGTGTAGTGCAGCTAAAAAAAAAAAGAGCAATACTCACCATTCAGCAATCTTTTTATGGCATCTCATAACGCTGTTTTCGATGTCAATGGGATGATATCGCATGCCTCTGAGTAAAATAGCTTCATCAAGGGCCCCGACGACGAACACGGCATCGTGGAGTTCCGAGTCGCCCTGCGGCACGTCGATGTCCGAGATCGTGCTGGTATCGCCGGTGATGCTGTCCGAGGCCTGCTGGACGCTCTCGGTTCGTCGCAGGAATCCGAGGTAGCCCGTCCTGGCGTAGACCTCGCCGGTGTTACCGGTGACGAGTCGGGCGTTGAAGTGATCGGCATAGTCCGATTCGTCGCCGTAAATCGTAAAGTAGCCGCTGGCATTGTGCGAGGACTGCACCCAGATCTCGCCCAAGTGCGAGTCGCCGCACTGACCCTTGGTCTCCGGATTGGCGATGATGACTTTGACGCCGGGTAATAATTTGCCGGACTCCATCAGACAGAGCGAGTGCGGACTGCCCCTTTCGACGAGCGAAACTCGATCGTTACGCAGAGCCCGCAGGTCCACGTACACCGTCGACGGTTCTGGGCTCGATGCACCCTGAAAATCGGCAAATCATTTCTTTAAAAATCATGCATAACCTAAAAATGTATTCCAGCGATTGCGAATGATCCTGGTTCCTTATACTTTTCAAAAGTTCACGAAAGGACGCAATAAAATACCTGTAGGCAAATCGCGGTGTTGACTCGGCAGCCGAAGGAAGTCGAAACGGCACGCGGGCTCAATCCTAGGGCGGAGAAGAGCTTGCTGAAACTCGTCGTTAGGGCGATTCTCGGTCTCTCTTCGGCAACGACGACGCACGTTCTCACGCATGCGAGACTTACGCCCCGTGCCTTAAGGGCATGCACCGATGAGCCGAGACCCTTCGTGCACAGTTCCATCACGCCGTAAGAGCAAAAAGTATCCCTCACCCTCGAATGGCTAACCGCCGATAACCAAAGCGCGGGATTCGCTTCCACCTAAGAACAAATCGATTATCGATTATTGAAAGTCTCCAGAAATTTCATTGTACCTCGAGTTTTAATCGGGTTATTTCACTTACTTCGGACGGTGGTATAAGAATGGAATGATGACCGCTGTAAATACTGCTCAAGCACCAAAGAGCGAAGCCCAATCCCGAGTATGGGTCCAAGCACAGGGCTATATGTCGCGATGGATAGAGTTCGCAGGCGAGCTTCATCGCTCTGCATAAAGAAGTGACGGCGGCGTGGGACATTTTGATCCCTGCTAGCATGCCGGTCGTCGATACGCTAAAGTCTAAATAGGCGAGCATTTCTGCGGTAGGCGCGCGATACAAAACTGGAAGTTTCTTCTTTGGCATGTCGTCCATATCAAGAATTGTCGGCCAACTCTTTATTTCGACGACATTATTGGCCTCCTGAAACAGACATTGACAATTAATATTTCATCCGCATTCGGAATGAAAACGCATCGTTGATCGTGGCGAACGATTTTTCAAATACCTTAGATTTCAGCAACTTTTGAAGATTCTGGTTGGTCAAGATCAGCACGGATTTACTGACGTCGACAATCATCTTGACAGTGGGTAGGGTCGTCTGCAGATTTTGGGGATGCGGAGGTCTGATCGTCACCGGAACCGCACCGACGTAGAGGCACCCGTAAAAGGCGCAGATCAAATCGGTTCCTGGCGGAAATATTAAAGCTACATGGTCCCCGGTGTTGATTCTTCCGCGATCGAGCAGGAGGTTGCCGATGCGCTCGGCTTTTTTGTGCAGCTGCGAACACGAAAGAGATGTCGCCACCGCTCCCTTGGCGTTCAGAGACGTAAATATCACATGGTCCGAAGTACCCACAGCTCTCCATCGAAGAATTTCCGATATAAATTGGTACTGGAAAGAATTTGCGAAACAAACGTTATTTTGAGATTACAACAATGGCAAAAATGGTCTAAACGAATATCAAAGATTGATAAGGGGATATTCCATCCTGCTTACCTTCTTGGCGTTATCACTTTCCTCGTCGAGGACGCCCATGTCCCGACCCTGGGCCGATGCTAGCCGATTACCCTGGACGATGTTGCCCACCATGACACTCGCTGGCCCCACGTCTGAAACAGAATCCCCCGCTACACGCCCCCGCACCACTTCGTTAGTGAATCGCAAACGCTCGGAGCCAGTAAATGAGAAGCTGTCTTGCACTCTCCTCTGACTGAGGCCGAAAACCAAGGCTTACGATACCTGGCTCGTAAAACGGCTTCGCGATCGCGTGATTCCGCCGGCAACGATGACAACGTCTTTTTTCATCCATCACCGTCGTAAAAAATGTCCTCTCTCTCTCTCTCTCTCTCTCCCTCATACACACGCGCCACACATACACGCACATTAGCTTCTCTCCTCCATCATTGACGAATCCGAGCGAATTTGGTCCAGACACAATGTCCAAATTCTTATGAATTCGTCCCTTTCCCAATCACGTCGCAAATTGACGTCATATCCAGTAAACGAAACGCACGAAAAACTATCGATTCGAACAAAAAAAAAAAAAAAAAAAACATTTTGAAATGGGATTTTCCATTTGGAGTTCTACTAGACCGAGGATGTTAAAGGTCATGTATGACTAAAAAAAAAGTACCATTATTTCACAGAATCACAAATCTTTTTCTGTACATATAGCGCACATTTAATTCAATTTAAGTAACTTTAAACTTATTTTTTATTGACTTTTGGGTATTTCAGTCATTTCTGATGACTTTTTCACTTACATTTCCGTTGATTTTTCTTTTGTAAATTTTATCGAGTTTCGTCGATTTGTTTTTTAAAGTTTGGAATATTTTAGCAAATTTATGTTTCATCGTTTTTTCGTAAATGGAAAGATAAATTTTCTCTAATGTTATCACAATTGTTGGGAATCTGTTAATTTTCGTCTAGAAATTTTCTGTGTTTCATTTCAATCTTTTAATTTTTAGCATTTTTGCCAATTTTTAATGAAAAAACAACAACATTAACTTTTATGATTTTCAGCACTTTCATCTATTTTGTGATTTGATTCCTTCAATGTTGATGTTAAATGGTTTGCGTACCATTTTAATATGGTGCTCTTTTAGAAAACGTTTCATTTGTCTGAATGTTCTGTCTCATAATGTAATTACTCAAACTATTCACCCATAAACTTGATTTGATTGATAATTGAGATATCTGCCTAAAAATGTATGTTCATGATAGCAAACTGTTTTTAATTTTCCGTTTGTTTATCTTTAATAAACAGTACGACTACAAAGTTTAAGTTGTTTTCTATATCTAATGTAAAAGTGATCCTATTTTCAATGCCATTTATTTTTTAACCATTTCACTTTTTTAACAATTAATCGTATCACTTTTTTAATTAATTAATCGTATCAATTATTACTGCATTACAAAAGTTCATCTCTCTCTCTCACATTTGCACATCGTCGCAGCGACATAACCTGATCCTTCGTTAAAAATCTGCGAACGCCGATGTGAAAAGTAATATTGACACGCTGTTTTGAAAATAGGATTGTTACACGACGACGACATCCGAATCGATACTTCGCTCCTTTTCTCCGGTGCATTTTCGTTCACTGGATACATTCTTCACGACGGTAATGCTTTATTAATCGATTCCGACATTCCAATCATGCAGCGCAGCGTTTTGCAGGCTTACGTACAGTCGTTATACTAGGGATGCCTGATACTTGCGATCGTTTGCATACTCCATATCGATACGTATCGTCAGTGAAACCGTAACTTAAGACGTTCATGCAATTGAAAATGATAATGGAAGCTTTTTATTCGCTTCAAAAATGTACGTACAAAAATACTCGTGTACGTAAAATGTAACGTTCATTCAAATGACTTTCAAATCACATTTATCGCATATCTTTTTTCATAAAAAAAAGAAAGAAAAAACGTTTAGAAGCAAAACTGCACGCCGTTGGTTGACATTTGAATTCTCCTTAGATGGTTTACCACAATTGTAAATCACGATGCAAGCCAAGCCATTCTTGGTAACATTACAATTGAATTAAATTTTGATCCATCTCAACATTAAAAGGTTTAAATTTTTGAAGAACATAACGATAGTTTTTCATCTTGATCAACGAAATGTCTCAAATGTGTTCAAGTAAATAAAAACGTAAACACGAACAAAACAAAACAAAAAGAAACAAAAGCATCAATTTTGTCAACACTTGAAAAATTTAAAGAAGAGTCTACATTAGGGCTGTGCGATATTGCCTTTTCGATATCGACATACGATAATGGACGAAATACCGATATATCGCAACATCTTAATATCGAACTATCGAGATATTTAAATATTCATAGATCGAATCACTCAAATGGACATTTTTTCACAAATCCTGTTCCCTACTATTTTCGGGTATGTTCTTTCGGGATATGAAATGTCTCTGCTAGAAAATTAAAAATGGCGTCTTTTATGTATAAAAAAAAAATAAAAATTATCGTGATTTTTTATCACATTTAAATTGCAAGAAAATGTCATACGGATTTTCGAAATTCAAAATGTCACATCCAATATGTCGGACCGAGATTCGAAGAACAATAGAATAGTTCGACGAAATTCCACGTTATTGTGTATTCAGCTATCTGAATCCGAATCTCTTGTAAGATCTTCGGTATCGAAAATTGCGAATCCAATATGGCGTCTAGAATGGTTGAAAGATTCCAGAACTTTAGAGAATTATATCAGCTTTACTTTATAGGTTATATCGTGCTTTGAGGTCACTCGAATCAAGCACCTCGAATGTTAAGAGACAAGAGGAAGTACTCGTTGCATACAAAGCGACGAATAAGAACATTTTTCATATTGCGTCCGCCATTTTGAGTTTAGAATATTCGACAACAGATTCGATCAGGAATCCCCATCCATTCCTTAAATACAAAAATGTGATTTGAAAATGAATAAAAAATCGGGATTCTTCGTCGTTAATGGATTAATTAAATGAAATTGTTCGTTACATTAAAGTAAGTGAAATTATTCTTCTTGGTAAACGAAAACTTGAAAAAAAACACAAGGAAATAAACACCTATAGTAATGTTTCGAACATTCTTTTGTCAGAATGTAACAAAATGTATAAACTATAACAATACAAAAATAAATAAATAAAGGAATTCATGTAATCTTAATAACTATAGATAGAATCATCTTTCATTCATCGTTATCTCGATAGATCGATTCATTCGCACAGCCCCAGTCCATAATTGAAAGTGAATAACATCGGAAAATGACGGATCCTAGAAAAGGTACACATCGATACTGCATTCGTCGATCGAATATCATGCACTCCCGCGTTATATACTGTCCAGTGTAAGGTACAAAGACTCGGAGTGTTACGGAACTCAGCCAAAAGAAAGAAAGGCAACCGAAAAGTTAAGTACAGGGTGGTAGGAGCAACAAACGGGTCAAGTTACTTAGAGAGGGTTGGGGGGGGGGGAGGTATTAGTCGTGCGACAATTTCTACAGATTCTGTAGGGTCGGACTGCAGCCTCATTGCGCGTACGCCGGATGTCACAACTACTCGCTTCAGCGGGCCAGCCCGCCGAAGCCAAAAGTCGGCTCGAGCCATTCGCTCTCGATTATCGATGTAGATCGTCGGCGGCCGATTCGTTTATATTAGTTTCGTTGCCACTTACCCGAATGGATCTCGCGGGGTTTCGGCAGATTCGTCACGCAGGTGTGCGGGCACAGAAGGACGTTCGCTGGGTGCAGGGTGCCTTCCAGGAATCTCCGCTTCGTTTCCGAGAGGTGGATGCCGCCGAGCGGCGTCTTGGGAAGGTAGTTTGACGGCACGAGCGCCAGGCAGTAGATGCCCACCGCGTGGATCGAGTCGACTGCTTGCAGGACTCGCGACATCCATTGGAAACTCTGAAAATTCGTTTATTTACAATTAATTATTTACGATTCGTAACTTCATTCCTTGGTAGGAAGTAATCGGAGCGCCAGGTCTGTACATAGTGACGCGGGTAATTTCTTGTATGTAAAAAAAAAAACAAAACAAAACAAAACCAACCTCTTCTTCGCTGCAATCCGGTCGCTGTTCAGCAACGACGCATATTCTTTCGTCGCGAAGCACCCTCACGCTAAAGACGGCTATTCTCCCGCGATAGATGAACTTCATGGGTTCGACGGCCAGCACCGTAGCAATGATATCGTCGGCATTGTGCTTGCGCCCCGTGACCGTCATGAGGCCGTCTCGCGAGCCACACACGAAGACCAGTCCACCGGGCCCGAGGAACCCTAGTAGGCCCGATCGCGTGTACTCGACTTCACCCAATGGCGTCCCGTCGCCTTGCAGCGGAGACACCTTGAACGTGTTGTTGGTGAGGCCCTGTAATCCCCAGTACTGGTTGCCGGTTGCCGCGCTATGCACGCAGATCTCACCGACTTCGTCGGTTTTGCAAACGTACGGCTGGCCCTCCATTTTTATCACTATTACGATACCTGCAAATAATCGGCGGTTAATACTTTTCATTTCAGATCTCGCACATTAGGGGGACTAGACATTCTCGTGGCAACTATTTACTTACTTCCTGGCATCACTTGCCCGCAGTCCTGCAGCGTTAACGACGTGAGGGAATTCTCTTGGTCGACCCGTACGACGCCGAAGCTCAGTCCCGACATGGAGAGAACGCCGCGACCGGTTGCGTTGACGCCGGCCCTTCCTGGTCTCCTCACGGAGACCGTCAGGACTTCGCTGGACGAAGCGCAAGGGCAAACCGCGTCCGGTCTCAGTCCTTTCGACTGGAACACCGAGAGGAACTGATCGCAGGAGGATAGCGACCAGGGATTGGCTCCGTCCGCCACCAGCAAGAGTCTCAGGGAGCTCAGGGAGATGTCCTTGTGGTCCTTCGTGGCCAGCAGTCCCCAGTGGAGGTCTCGCGACTTGACGACCGCCACGCTCGCTCGGTGTTTCGTGATCATCTGCATCCAGCTGGCTGGGTTGACCTTCATGAGGGCGTACGGAATGAAGATTACGTGTATCCCATTGAGGATGCTGGTGAGGGTGCTGTGCCAGAGGCCGACCTCCCGTTTGAAGTCGAGGACGCAGACGGCGTTCTCGCCCTCGGTGTAGCCGCAGGACTGGGTGAGGGCGCGGCAGTGCGCCAGCATCGCAGCCCTCGTCACGGTGATGCCCATGACCGAGCCGTCCTTATCGGTCGAGTACTCGATGTAGGCCGGGGTGTCGTCGGTCAGTCGGGGCTGGGGCAGCCAGTCTTTCGGCATTTTTCCCAGGTGTTCCGTCACGAACCAGTGAAGCTTGGGCCACCCTTTGAATGCGACCACTTCACCGGCCGCCGTTTTCGGCAGTCCTTTCAGGCAAGCCTCGCTGGTTAAAGCCACCTACGCATATTAAATAGACTGGTTAATGCGCGAATATCGTCGACCGATCGTTTTGTCTTTATCGCTCGCGCTAAACCGGTTCGGCGAGAATGTTAATGCTACCAAAATTTGTTCGTTAGCTTTTCGTTGGACTTGACGAAATAATTTCGAGAGAAAACACTCGTTCTACAATGAAACAAAAAATACATTATTCCAATAAAAAGGCAAATGACTACAAAATAAAAATAAACCTAAGAATAACGAAATAAATCCATTAATTAATGATCTCGTCTAGTTTACAATAAATTAATAAGTGGTTTTAACCAAAAACTTGAATCAAGAATTTAAAAGGACAGATTTTAAAATATTGCATTTGTTTTGACTTTAGTATGCTACAGTTCACATTAGCAACTTCTAAAACAGTAATTGGGCGCAAGTTTAAATCTCGTATAATTTAAATTTCTAAATGACAGTTCTGCTTGCGTAGCCGCAGGCGCTCTACCGGGAGAAATTCAAATTACAAATCTTAAATGGTTCTATATATACCGAGAATTTGAAATTAGAATTATTAAACGTATTATTAAAATAGGCAAATAAAACTTTCGGCACGTTCATCAGTTCGTCCAAAATTCAAATGTCATAATTCGTATAATATATATCATTCGTGTTTTATCCAATTTCAGTAATTTCTGCTCTGTAATTGCGTTTCTTTAACGCGTTTTTCGATTTTTATCGCTTCGTCCTTTTCTACTTATTTTCTTTCATTGACATTTCATGATTTTTCTTTTATATAACAATTACTACCGCATTTCGTGATCTTTTGTTACATTCGAGCAATCTCTTTTTATATATATATATTTTATTTCACGCTAAAAAAATTATTAAAACTGTGCTTTATCAATTTGTTCTTATCAATTATTTCGTTTTTTTTTGCGTTTGTTTATTTTCCAATCTAATTTTAAAGCGTCAGATTTTTGACATGTTTATGATAAATAGATATTCCATGCAAAATTTCATCTTATATTTGATGCCCTGCCCTAGTAGAAATCAGTTTGTAAATATCCGGGCGTAAGCATTCGTTTTATGAAGTAGAGATTTTTCAGTAAAAAATAGTGACTTTTCAAAAATTTCAGTCGATTTAATTCTTAATTCTCTCCAAATTCAAAAAAAATAAAAATTGATTTTTATCACTTCTTTTCGTAGAGAATCCATATTTTCAGTAGTTAATTCGTGTTATGATACGTCTTGCGTCTATGAATACTTGAATGTCTATGATAAATTAATTTTAATATGAATTTAAGTTTTTTTTTGTCCAGTCTCAATTTTAATAGAAGCTAAACTATTTTTATGATATTTTTTTTTGCATGTTTTATCTCTTTCTATAACTTTATATTAATTTCAATCTCTTCTCTTGACGATTTCGATTTTTATCGACGCTTGAAAACTTTCATCAATTTTGTTTATAATTTTTGTTGAAAATTTTATCATCATTTACCAAAGAATTTAACGTTTTTATCGGCTTATTTTCATTATTGTCGATATTTATCGCCTTTTATCAACTTTACTCTTAAAAATAATTTTTTTTTCTTGAATCTTAACAAATTTATGATATTTTCAATTGCAAGGGTTAAAAATTCGATTATAGATATACCTCAAATGTAATCTGTAATGACTCGCATCAGCGATTTCCACTTTATTTTATAGTGGATTTAGACCTATTGTGTATATGAGTGCGAGAGTGGTAGCCAATTTGAAATCAATTCTTAGAAATTACATTTAAACCATTAATAAGGGAATGTACGTATCACGTAGATTTATACAATCCTCTTTTTTGTCGATTGCATTTTTTTGTATTGATATGTGTAACATCACAGCAATTAGTCTAGGTTTTAACTTTGATGGTTTATCTGATATTTGTACAATGCATGTTCAAATTCTTCTATGTGTTTAGTAATAATCGTTTTTTTTTTTTTTTTTTTTTTTTTTTTTTTTTTTTTTTTTTTTTTTTTTTTTTTTTTTTTTTTTTTTTTTTTTTTTTTTTAACCTATTCTATATACTCGATTATTTTGTTCTAATTTTGCAATAAGATCTTTACCTTTTTTTAACAATATTAGTCACATTATTATTTAATATAGGTACAATTAAAATGTTAAATTCTGAAAAAAGTTTTTTTTTAGTTTTATGAATAACCCATCTTCAATGTATGGAAATTTTACAATACATTTTTTTTTTTCCTTTTTACTTACATTACAAGAATAACCACCAATTTTTACGATTGTTATTGATGCTTTTCTCCATTTACAAACGATAAATGATTTACAGTTCAACATCCTCGTATTACAAATATTCACTGCAATTGTTTAATGATACTAGAAGAGTGACGATAGTAAAAGTAATAATAATAATTGTGTTACGTGTTAAGAAATATTTGCGACAACTTTCATAAAGGAATAATGCCACGTCTATAGTATTTGAGGAAAAGCGTTATGCATTGCGCACACGCACAATTCCTCGTCCAACAGTCAATTATTTTTCTCAAATGAGTTATTACCTACTGTTTCCAGCCAACATGTGTTATAGAGCAACATTGCACCGTATACGAAATTAGCATTCTTTCAATTCGAGAAAACTTTATAATTATTATGAATAAAATACATAAAACATTTCAATTCTCTGGCGTATATAGAACACTCTTTTTACAACATTTCAATTAACATTTTAATTAACAATGTAATTCATTTTTTATCGACTTGTATATCCTGTATAGTCAATAAGACTAGTCTTATTATATCGCATTGTGGCAAATAAGCAAATTAATTACGATAAGAGGTCATTCTCCAACATTTGTTATTATATTAGTTGTTGGCCCCTCATTAAAGTGTATTTACGTAGTCTATGAAGGCGAACTAAAAATAATTTTCTACCGTTAAACATGAT
Source organism: Trichopria nigra (assembly GCA_030522945.1). Taxonomy (NCBI): domain Eukaryota; kingdom Metazoa; phylum Arthropoda; class Insecta; order Hymenoptera; family Diapriidae; genus Trichopria; species Trichopria nigra. Next base: position 16,266 of record JAPYZR010002951.1, read on the forward strand.
AGGGAGAAAAAAAGGAAAAAAAGTATCCAAAATATTTTACCGGAAATCGACCAAACAAAAACTTGTAATGAACATTTAGAAGTCGTACCTGAATACCGCAGCTGCCTAAAAGAAAGCCGATCTGCTGGGAACCAGCGTCCCGTCTTGTCAGTGGTACTTCGATGGGCACGGGCACGATACCCGCCTGTAGGCATCCGTAAAATGCGCAAATGAAATTAATCGGATCGTCATTCGGATAGACTAAAGCAATGCGATCGCCGGGCTTCAGACAGCAGTCGCCCGCCCGGCTTAGAGTCTTGTTCAGCAAAGTATACGCTATTTTGTGCGAACGACTCAATAGTTTCCCGTACGTCAAGGTCACGCAGAGCTTGCCGTTGGGGTCCAACACCGTGGCAGCCGGGGCCTTGTAGGACGAGGAGCCATACCTGAAAATCATTTTAAAAATACATCATTTAAAAAAAAAAATCGTATATCCTTTGTTTATTTTGTCTTTTCCCTCTCTTTCTTTTTTTCTTTCTTTTCCATCTTTTCTCTGTGAGATGAGAGGACGACGACGATGTGATCATTCTCATCGACGTCATTCTTCCGCAATTGCGAACAATTTCTGTTATGAATTAAAGAATGAAAATGTAGAAGACCGTAAAAGAAAAATAAAAGGAATAAAAACACAATTGTTCTTCAATACAATCATCTTTAGCGCGTAGCCATTGACAAACGTTCTTAAAATTTAAACAAACCACTGATTTCATTGACTATATTCTAACCTAACCTAACCTAACAACATGATTATCAACGTCATTATCTGGACATCAGCATTCATAGTCATCGACATCATCATCGTCGACATTATCATCGCGGATAACTTCTGTTATAAATTCAAGAATGACAAAAATAGAAACCGGTGAAAGAAAGAAAAAGGAAAATACAATTATCGCAATTGTTCTTAAATACAATCTTATTTGTGAAATTTGACCAAAAGTCACTGATTTCGTCGACTGTATTCTAACCTAACCTAACCTAACATCGTTATCAACACCATTTTAGAGACATCAACATTAGCGTCGTCGAGACCATCATCACTTTTGTTATGAATCCAAGAATGAAAATATAGAAGCTAATGAAATAAAGAGAGAAAAGGAAATGAAGAAAAATACAATTAACACAATTGTTCTTAAATACAATTGTTCTTAAATACAATCATGTCTAACAATTGGTCATTGATGGCAAATGTTTTTATAATTTAACCAAATCACTAATTCCATCTGCGATATTCTAACCTCACCTTACCTAACGTCATGATTATCAATATCACTTTCTCGACATCAGCATTCATAATCATCGACATCATCATCATCATCATCATTATCATCATCGACATTATCATCGTAAATATTATCAGTTATGAATTCAAGAATGAAAATATAGAAACTAATGAAAGAAAGTAAGAAAGAAAAAATATGATAAAAGAAAATGAAGAAAAATGTAATTAACGCAATTGTTCTGAAATGCAATCATCTTTAACAATAGGCCATGACTAGCACATGTTGTTTTTAAAATTTAACCAAGTCATTGATTTCATCGATTGTATTCTAACCTAACCTAACCTAATATCATCGTTATCTAACGCCATTTTATGGACATCAACATTATCGTCATTGACGTAATCATCATTGACATCATCATCGCAAACAACTTCTGTTAGGAATTCAAGAATGAAAATGCAGAAGCTGATGAAAGTAAGAAAAAAAAAGAAAATGAAGAAAAATACAAAACAAACGTAATTGTTCTTAAATACAATCGTTTTAACAAGTGACCATTCACAAATGTTATTCGTGAAATTTGACCAAAAGTCATCGATTTCGTCGACTGTATTCTAACCTGACCTAACTTAACCTAACCTAAAATCATCGTTATCAGTGCCATTTTATGGACATCAACATTATCGTCATCGTGATCATCATCACGGACAACTTCATTACGAAGTAATCCATTCTAACCTAACCTAACTTTACCTAACCTAACCTAATCTAAACTCTCTTGGTATAGTTGGATCAAATTAAATCAATTGATCAAAAGTTATTATAATGGAAATACATTTCTGAATTCACTTAGAAAATATCTCGGAAAATAAACCTGGCCTTCCAATCAATGTCATCAGACTATTATAGTAGCCGTCTCATTTTGATATACTTTTAGTTGTAATTTTCTGTAACTTTACCAAATGACCTAACTTATCGCAAATAGTAAAGTTAGATAAGGCGAGAACGGACAATTCTTTCTTTTTAATCCATCAAGTCCCAAACGGGCCATTCTTTTTAACGACGTCTTTACTGACATGAAATTGTCAACGTTGAATTTAAAAATGGCGATACCCAATATGGCGGCATCATTCCGAAAATTCGACGGCATTTTCGAATTCGCCGTGCGCAACGATTTAAATCGACAAATGTCTTCAGAATCGGTCGTTAAATTTTCTGGAATTCAAAATGGCTGGCGAATATTTTCGAAATGCTTCTTTTTTATCTTTATGAGAAAAATCAAAAGTCTTATAATAATAATGAGTTATCGACCGATGTAATGAACGTTTGCTCACCTTTGTATCGCAGCTTCGAGGGACCTTGGTAGTCCGGAAGGCACCGAGAGCGCTTCGCCCATCGTCGACGTCATCGTACCGCCCTCCGGCTTCGGGGCGTTCGGATCTTTCGGATTGGCGGCGATCTCCAGCTCGATGTCGTCGTCCTCGTAGAATTCCGGCAGTGGCCTCCTCTTGGGCCGCTTCAGCGTGTTGAGCAGCTGCTGAATCTTCGCCGAGACCTTCCATCTGCCCGTCGTCCCGGTATTGTTGTCCTCGACCACGTGATAACGATTGACGCGGTCGGCGCCCGCCGTCCTCCTGGACTGCGTCGTCGTATGCGTGACGTCTGGCGGCTGAACCAGGTTGCAGTATGAATGCGGCACGTATTCGGCTATGTCCGTGATGTCCGCAGGTGGCCGGCGCGCGGGTGGCCGCGGCGGCGGCGGCGTGTCCCGCGCCGACCCGGTGCTGCTCGTGTCCGAGAGGCCGGTGCCCGTCGGGCCGCCGGCCCCGGGACTCTCCTCGGTGACGACGCTGTCCTCGTCGCTGCTGGACTCGCCGCCTCCTACGCCGCCGTCCCTGCGTTCCCTGTCCGGGCTACGTGCCATCACGGATGTCCGCTTCGACGGCATAGGTAAGGACGGCTTCGGTCGTCCCTGCATCGCTGCGAGAGCCTGCTGCACAGCTTCCTGGCGTACCTCTGTGCCGATCAAGAAAATTTTTCATTAATCTCCCTACTTTCTACACGTATATAATATGCATCTTTGATAATAGCTATTGTCAACGGCGAATATTAGAAAATATATGTACATAGGGACATTCGTGAAATGCACTCTATGCACGATGACGACAAAGATATAAGGAATCAATGCAATGGAAATAAAACATTTATACATTAAAAGTTTAGAAAGATTTGTAGTGGGGGGCGACTAATTTACAGGCTCATCTAAATCATAAGTATTCCACGCGAGAACTCTTGCAAATGTATATACATGATATAAACAAATAATGTTATATTCGGGTTGTCCCACCACAATTGACGAATGATAAGATTGCCGGTTTAATTGTGGCGAAATGTTTGCGGTTGGCCCCTACCAGCTATTCAAATACGCTGCCAAGAGAGGCCATCTGGTGAATCGATGGCATACCGAATGTTCGTTGATGGCCCGCCATCGCAATGTATCTAAATTGGTCGGAAGGGCCAACCTAAAATAATTCCCCATAATGAAACTATCCGTCGGATCAAATTTTGCTTAATTAAGTAATTAAAAAACACGGCCTATAAAAAAAAGTGTCATAAAATGACGATTCATTTTGGTAATAATACGAAGCACGACAAAGTTACAATTTCATATATTGTATCGGTTACAATGAGAGAGTCTATGCTCGAAAAAAAACAACAGTTGAATCTACCATCTATATAGTGGTATATAGTATATGTGGCATAACTAGATATGATATAGTATATGGTACTACACTGAAAAAAACATTGTTATTTTCAAGTAAATATTTACTTGAATTAAGAAAAGATTTTCTTGAATTAAGTAAGATTTACTAAAAAGAAGGAAACATTTTCTTAATTCAAGTTTCTCAGTTGTTTGTACTGATCAGTAGAGTAGATTTTCAGTACGTAATTTGACAAAGCAAATATATTTAAATAAGATAAAATAAAAATTAAATTAAAATTACATTAATAAAAATAACACTGTACAAAAAATGGCTACTGTGCCGTATCCTTCTATTTAAATAGTATAGTTCCAACTATTTCGTTTTTTCCATTTTATAACCCAATAAACGAAAGTGCAGTGAAAAATCGAAAAATGAATTGATAAGATCAAAACTGAATTAAAATGCATTCATGATAATAATAATAATAATGAGCCCATTCCGATCATTTTTAATCCTGTTTTATTCTTTTTTATTCTTCTTAATTCTTTTTTATTCTTTTTTATTCTTTTTTATTCCATTTAATTCTTTTTACCCCTTGTAATTTTTTTTAATTCTTATTAATTCATTTTTCAACTTTTTATTGAGTCAACTTTCGTTCACTGGGAAACTTTCATTATATTTTTAATAAGATTACGACAAATTTTTTGATAATATACGTCCAGATTACGAGGGTTATTGTAACAAACCATAATTTTACCATTTGTAAATTTCTTTAGGAATTACTTAAAACGTTTCTTGAAACGATAGACATATTGTCCGTCATGTATAGCGACGTGTTGCAATCCTTTAAATGCAGCAGATGTTTTGCTACCTGATTTCACATTTTTTTTTATGCTCTATATTGCCCTAGTAGAATTTAAAACTTTTTTTTATCTTAATCTTGAACAATGCAGACATTCAAAATTGTAAAGGTACATAGGCTATAGTTGGATTCAGACTATGACTGAAATCTTCATCCAATATAAAGTCTCTTAAGGGGGGGGGGGGGGGCTCTAAAGTAGAACAGTTACCGACCTAACCTCAAAACAGGAACGGTATAAATAAAAAGTGGAAGGGTGATTTTACATAACATATATATATGAGGTATTATATATAATACCTCAACAAAATTCCGGTAAAAATTATGCAAAATTGAATGGAAACTTTTGGAAGCAAATTTTTTTTTGTTTACCTGCCTCAAAAATAATTTGTTTCCGAAAGTTCTCAATTAATTTTAAACGATTTTTACTACAGTGCTTTTGGGAATTGTATGTGTTACGTAGAATCTCCCTTTCAGAGTCCGAATCGTGAAAAAAAGTCTTAGTGATTTTATATTAATACTTTTATTGTTGCAATGATACTCGGTCAGTAAATGTTCTACTTTAGAACCCTCTTAAGTCAAAATTTGATATTATATGAAATATATATCAATATAAAGCCTCTTTTTAAAATTTGAATTTAAAATTTGAAAATTGTGTTGTTGAATATATGTTGAAATTATTTCATTAATTTCTACATCCTTTATGTTGACTATTTTTAGTTTTTTTTTTGTTCTTTTTTTTTTTTGCATATTACAATTTCTCGATTTCTCTGTATATGATTCTTAAAAAATTATGTTAAAAAAATAATTAATTTAGTTAAAAGTATCGGCAGCAAAGTGTTTGGCAGGTATATATTAAAACACACTTTTTAACACTGCGGGCGCTTTTCTCGATTTCGCGCCCTAGGGTGAAAGTTACGGGCGCAAATAATCGAGCTTCGCGCGCGTCGTATATTAAAAAAAAAAAATCGTGTGATTGTGATTGTGATTGTGGCATCGATACGCTCGTGGTTATCGATAATTACGCCCTAGTTACACAATATACTATTTCACGCCGTTCATAAAAATTTGATTCAGACACATAAATTTTAAAGATCTTAAAATTGCCCATATTTGAAATCTGTTTTGAGTGTCAATTTCAAGAACATTTCCATTAAATTGAATGTATAGATTTACACATGTAAATTACAATTTTTTAGGAGTGTGCATGAAAATTAATTGTCAATAATCTCCGTATTGAATTTCATGAATGATAATTTCATTTACATTTTCATTATAATTAATGATTTAACCGACATTTTTATCGTTAAATTTTTTTAATTCCGTAGTTTTTTTTTAATTTAATTTTTAAAACTTCTATCAATTTTAATTAGTTTCAATGCTTTTTTAATTATTATCATTACGAGAATGAAATGAATGACTGATGAGTAGATAGAGCGAGCGATGGGATATTTTCATTACGCGTGAAGTAAGTTGATTTATACGCCCTAATCGCCAGATAATTCACGGCAAAGAAAACAGGCGATCGTGTAACTGATTCAAATAGAAATAAACTGATTTTAAATATACACGCGTATTATATGTATACTCAAGTTGAGAATATAATGAGAATACGATTGAGTGATTGAAAGAGTAACCGATTCGTAAAATCGTATAATTAATATATTCATGTCAATCAAGATAAATAATAATAATAATAATATAGTTGTACAACGTGTCCAGCAACTGATTAACAATAATTAATGAGATTAGTCTTCGCGCAATTCCCAGAAAAAAAGTCCAGTATGTCAAATTAGATCCAACTGATATTGTAATCAAGAATTATTAGAATTATCTTTAGTTGGCCCATGAATTCTATTTAAATTCATTGCGATTAGGGGCCATCCTCGAACGTTTGGTATACTTTCAATTTAGCAGTTGGCCCCTCATTCGAGTGTATTTACATAGTTCGCCAGGGCCAACTAAAAATCGCTCTCCATGATTAAACCAGAAATCTGATCCGATTTCTGCGTAGGGAACATTTTTGCTTAAAATTATTTTGTGTCTGTATGTAAAATAGTGAAATATTTCTTTTAAAACATTTTTAATCAATTGATTTACGATTATGCATCATTTAAAGTGAAAACAAAGGTCTATCAATATCAAACAATAAACAATTCATCGGAGTCCTTTGAAGGACAATGGAATTTACTATGAGAATAAACATGAATGAAAAAAAGAAGTTCGTGCTTATTTCTTATATGCTATGAGAATGAACGGTTCTTACTTGAATTTTTAATTTCCCTTTAGAAATGTATCCGATTATAACTTCATTAATCCGTTTGAAACTGTACGCACTGTTTCTCGTAAACCGAATGTTTCATATCAATACATAACAATGGGGGTTGTGTATTGTGTCAAATAATATTGTAACCGACTGGCAAATTCAATGTAACTGAAGCAACGTAACGCGACGAGAGCAAAGACGCGACTGAAGTAATTCGGGCGATTAAAAGTATCGAAGACATTGTTCTTATCAATCAATAATAATAGGAGAGACGCTTATCGCCTTTATCGAAGTAAAATCTATTCTTTCATTAAGTCAGCCTTCGATCCATCAAGTATCAACGAATACGCTCCCCGCGTCGAAAAAAAATATAATAATAATATCGTTCCAGGGTATTCCGCGGGTGATAATTGAATTAACATACATACATGATATACATGCGTAGAAATAATCAGCAATTAAATTTTATCGAAATCGTCAAACGAATTGAAGCCACTTGAAACATGGAAAGTACCATTTTTTATTTAAATTATCAATACCGAAAATATTTAATTTGCACATTTTTTAAATTGCATTTTTTTCTGGATGTTTCTAAATAAATAGGTTTACGATAATTAAAATTTGTTTGTATATTTTGTTTATTATCTTTATCATTTTTTTCTTTTTTCTTTTAATATTTCGCATCTAAAATATCCAAGAATGTTGAGTTAATTTCCTTTGTTAATTTTATTCTATTTTTTCCGATTTTGCAATTTTTTCCCCCTAAATTTATTATGTGTTTAACAACATGTAAAACATAACGACACTTTCACGTATACAGACAATTTAAAAACTGCGTGATGGAATTAGTGAAAATTGTTATAAACAAACAAAAACGCAAACAATTTGTCATGTGCCGCCCCCTAGAAGGATTCAAAATGGTGAAAAAAATCAATCTGTATTAAATCCCACCCTGATATTGGTAAAGATTAAGACATATGCCAAATTAATTTATACCTGAAAATATATCTGGTTATTTCTGTTTAATTTCAATATTTTAGATTAGGAGTTGACGTTATCGATCCAGCCGATTTAGCAATCCCTTTTTAGCATTACACTATTGTTGACGCAAGCATTAACACGGTTGGCGTAATCATTTCTATGGTTGATCCAACCACAATATGGTTGCTCTATCAAATATACTGTTTTATGGCTTTTGTTACATTTTATTTGCGTTTTTACTATTTAACCATCCAAATGATTGCGTCAACTACGAGAATGGTTGCGTCAACTAACCGTATGGTTGATGCAAAAATACTCTTTTTTCATTATTTTTGTTATATTTTAATTATTAATTTACAGTTTTATCATTGCAATGATTGCGTCAAACGTGAGAAAAAAAAAATTTTTTTTTTATTGATTTTGTTACATTTTATTTCCGCTTCTACTATTTCACCATCTAAATGATTGAGTCAACCATGAGACTGTTTACGTCAACTATAGTATACGGTTGTTCCAACAATGCTTTTTTATTGTTTTATTATATTTCCCTAGTAGAATTTTGAGCGTGACACTTTGGGCCCCAGCCGGAACCCTTACTTTAATAGGGATCCCGGCCAGGACCCGATGTGTCACGCTTAATAGGGATCCCGGCCAGGACCCGATGTGTCACGCTCAAAATTCTACTCGGGTTTATTTGCATTTTTACTGTTTTACCATATCAATGATTGCGTCAACCATGAGAATGGTTACGTCAACTACCGTAATGTTGCTACAACACTAATTTTTATTGTTTTTGTTACATTTTATTTATTATTTTACAGTTTTACCATCGAAATGATTGCGTCAATCATGAGAATGGTTGTGTTAATGGTAGTATGGTTGCTCCAACAATACTTCTTTACTGGTTTTGTTACATATCATTTGTTTTTTTTTACTATTATTTTACCATCCAAATGATTGCGTCAACCATAAAAATGGTTGTGTCAATCGTAGTGTGTCTGCTCTAACAATACTATTTTACAATTTTTGTTGCTTGTTAACTGCGTTTGTACTGTTTTACCATCGAAATGATTGCATCAACCATGAGAATAGCTACGTGCACTATCGTATGGTTGCTCCAACGATACTTTTTTACCGTTTCTGTTCCTTTTAACTGCGTTTTTACTGTTTTACCATCGAAATAACTACGTCAACCATCATAATGGTTTCATCAACCGTACAATGGTCACTACGACGATACTTTTTTCTGCATATATACGTACGACTCACACTTCGGCGGGACTGCTGGAATCGCAGAGCAACGCGGCGCGTTCCCTTAAATCGTTCAGCTCAAGGCATAGCGCTGCTATAAATAAAACCCAGCATCAAGATAATTTATCTGATCCTTTATCGGCTGTCCATCGATCAATTACCAAAACACCACTTATATCCTGTCTATCGGAGTTTTCTTTCAAGCATTCCTGTCGCGACCGGCCCAATGGAAAAAAATTCGACCCACGGCCGATCCCGCCGATATATCCACCCAGGAGAAAATTGACCGCGATCGCCAGAAGGGAACAAAGTCCTGCTCTTACGAAACGTCGCCCTGAGAGACACGCCAATCGCCCGCCGTTGATCGTAACAGAGAGCTGCGGACATACCGGAGCTGACCTTTCTCTTCTGCATATATATAAGAGCGCATACCGGCTTTCCCCCCTGCCTGCCCCACGATACCTATATATATATATATATATATGCACTATATAATGCACTATCTCTTGCAAACTCCAAACGTGCGTACGGTGTATTTAGTCGGGGAGACTTTGCCTTCCTCGTCCCTTATTTCGCAGGATTCAACTTAAATACCTTAAAACCATATACACCCGGAGGGTAAGGTAAGAGGCTGACTTCGTCATCCCCTGTCAGTTTCACGCGTGTCTTCTCCTCGGAGGAGCGCCAAAGATGTCAACAATTAGAACCGAATAAGACATGGGTGGTGTCCCAATACCCATGCACTGAGATATGTAAGATATGGATGGGTTACAGGCTGAAAAATAAGATACAATTTGAAGCGACCACTTAGGAAGACGAATAGTACCAGGATGTTCACGGTGACATGCATGTCCGACTGACTACCTTCTCAAATGCAGACTATACAATGGATATTAGAATCCTATTTGTCTTCCTGTATCAGAAATATTATTAGCCCAGCAGGCTACGCCTTGGCCATATTATATGCATATATATTTTGACGTTAAGAAAAAATCTTTTCCGAATTCTGCCATTTTTAACTTTGAACAAGAAAAAAAAACAAAGTGAAAAAAAAACAAGTTCTCGAATAAAATACATCAGACGACAATGTGTCGATTCGATTGAACGAATCTTTATCAGATCATGGATCAGAGTCGACGATCCATGGCATCGAAGGCATTTCAAACACGCAGACGCACATATATACCGGATTAGATGTGTACAGTACCGCTCCTAAACGAAACCTCTGCACAGCCTTTTCTAACCTCAAAATCGACATTACGCCATGAAGAATGCAATTGCAACATCGTTCTCTCGATGCGGTATCCCACGAACGAACGACCCGGCGTCCTTCCAGATTACGGGGTGACTCTTTCGCGTAACGCATACCTACTCGTCGAGAAGGCACCTGAAACTTGGAATGCTGCTTTCTTATACATCTATACTGACAATCGACTGACAGTTTGCGGCCGTAATTTGCGAACGCGACTTTTTTCTTATCACGCGTTAAATAAAGGGGAAAGATTGGGGAGAGCGATAAAACGACTATATATATGTATACGTGCGACATTTAAATGCAAAATCGTCAAGAAATACGGCGGAAATGTACACTTGTAGACTGACCTTGAGACGAAACTATTGAAAAACTAAGTGTCACTTATGCAATGTAACATTGATTTATTTTCCAACCAACTGCAAGGTGAAGTTTTCCGTTTTTTTCTCTTTTTTTTTTTTTATACGACGCTTTTTGTCGTTCTCTTCTCTTTTCCTCGTTAAAAAATCTGTCGAATAATACAAGCCTATAATAGACTTTGGCAAAAAAAAAGTCTGGATTTAAATATCTTTTGTAATCTATAGTAACGTTAGGTTTGTGCGTTACATTATACCTTTAAACGATGTTTTGTTGTTTGTGAATGTGAAAATTTTTCATCACTCTTGTGTAAAAAGTGACTTAAGGCAGCAGTACGGTTTAGGATTTTGAAGAAATCGATTTTACATGTAGTATGACAGATAAGTCATAAAACTAAGCCCCCCCCCCCCCCCCCCCCCATCCAAAAT
>JAPYZR010002952.1:0-21883 GCA_030522945.1 Trichopria nigra
TAATTTTTTGAATATTACTGTTTGGCAGAGTATTTTTTGTAGGCATAATAAGAACTTGGCGAATTTTTTTACATAAAAATGTTTTTTTGGGGGATTAATTATACGTTGACCGTAAAAAGATACATTTTTCATATCTATATACTATTCATTCATACTGATGATACACTGAAAAAAGAATTTATTATTTTCAAGTAAATATTTACTTGAATTAAGAAAATGTTTCCTTCTTTTTAGTAAATCTTACTTAATTCAAGAAAATCTTTTCTTAAGTCGAGTAAATATTTACTTGAAAATAACAAATTTTCTTTCAGCGTATGCATATATATATATATATGATGCGGCTCTCTTCCATAGTTTTCGTATGCCCTTTGACTTCGAACAATTGAAATCGCGAGATTATATACTCGACGTAACTATTTCAAGTGCCAATTATATTTTCCTAAAACAATCGTTCTTTTGTACGGCGCGCCATTATTATGCTCGAATGGGCGCGCGGGGCAGTAAAATTCGCAATATTTCTCTTCTTCGTTTCGCAAAAACTCGGAGTACTTAGAATCAACATGCCGAATCGTCAACTTGATTAAAACGCAAATGAGAAGCAGTTAACAATCACACCACGGCAGTCGTGGCTCTTTGAACGGCGTTTTTATATATATATGTGTATACGTGCACTTATATACGCATATATAGGAGAGGCTCGCGCACTATTACACCTATTACCAACTGCGCGCGAGCGAAAAAAAGAGAACAAAAACTAGCTGACGAGCACTTGGCTGGAAATTGGCCCGTATACAGTGATAACAGTTCGGCTGTATGACTTTCTCATATTGTCTCACTCTCTCTCTCTCTCACTCTCTCTCTCTCTCTCTTTCTCTCTTTCTCACATCTTCCCGTTTTTCTTTTTTTTCCCTCGCGTTCGAGAGTATACGTACATGTGTATACACACACACACACACGCATATATGTGCATATATGTATGCATCTGTATATGTTTATGTACGCATGTATGTATACGCGTTACGTAGCGCCTCGCGTAAAACCTTAACGTATATATATAGGGAAATTTATGAGCGCTGCGTTTTGCAATTTGAACGTAAATCGTCCGAATGGCTCCGGATGCCCGTGTGTTGGCTCGTAACGGGCCCTCCTATGCAGAATGCCTGAAACTTCCAACGACCCCGAGAGATAGCTCCTTAACTCGATCCTCGAGGCGTCCGCGCTTATATATACCTGTATGCGCGACCTTAAGGTGGTTCTAAAGTAGAACAGTTACCGACCTAACCTAAAAACATGAAAAGTGTAAATAAAAAAAGGATTGAAACATTTTTTCAAAATTCGGAATTCAAACTTTCAAAATTCTACACATCATATATACAATCCCCAACAAAATGTCGATGACATTGGTTCGAAATTAAAGGAGGATTATCCGAAATAAATTATTTTCTCTTACCAGCAACAAACAAAATTTATTTCGCATTCAATTTTGAACCAATTTCAGTGATACTTTTTTGAGGAATTATGTAGAATCACCCTTCCAAAGCCCAAATTTTGAAAAAACCTTTCAATCACTTTTTATTTATACTTTTATTGTTGAAAAGCTTGGTCGGTATAACTATTCTACTTTAGAACCACCTTATAAGTCGCATATACAGAAACCCCCTCACATACATACACGCACATACACACACACACACACATATTTATATATATATAGACAGTGACTGCGTGCTAATAAGATATATTATGCAGATTATGCTTACAAACTTATAAAACGAATACGTGCGAACTTATAAAAAAAAAAAAATATATATATATATATATATATGCAGGGTGTTATGTGTGTGTGTGTGTGTGTGTATATATGAATAGGTGAGAAACCAACTCCTGAAGCCATCACCAGCGGGAGGACGAGAGCGCTTCTGTATAAGGATTCGCGGGAAATCGATAAACGATTACGACATGTCGCTCACTCGAGACGTCGCTTCGAATTTCGAGGATTTTTGCGTATTTTACGTTTTGCAGTTTCCGGTAAACTCTTATTGATATGGAAATTAGGATAATTTTCGTTTCCGATAAGAATGATATTCGTCGCCTTAAGGGAAGGAATTGCGCGGGACATCCTTTATATGGAATTACGGCGATTCGATGAACGGAGCTTTATGATGCGCTGTGTGAAAACGAGAAATTATATATATATATATATATATAGTGATTCGAAATATTTGTTGTGGGATTATGTCTGTATATATACGCGTGTCGTGATATATATTTTCTTGGGTTTGACAGTTTTCTCTCGTGTCTGGTGATGATTTTTGAAGGGACTATTGAGGATCGGCCTTTTTTTCCCAGACGCGTCTCAGACTGACATTTTTCATGTTAATCTGATATTTTTTTTTTAAACTACTGTATAATGTCAAACTTTTTTTTTTTATTAGTAAAATTTTTGATATATTCTTAAAAGTAATGATGTATATTTTCAATATAAGTAATTCCGACTTTATCTAAATTTGAAGTTGTTCTTTTAGTCTATACTTTTGCATTTCTGTTTTATGTTTTGTCGAGTTTCGTTTTGCATTCAGTAATCTTCGTATAACATTCAGTGAAATTTAATTTAAATCATTTTTATTTTTGGTTAATTACATTGCTTGTCCAATTTCAACTGTTATTATCCTTATTTGACAATTTCACTGTTTCAATTTATCTATTGTTATTTTTAATAAGTATACATATATATCTAGTAGAAAATGACACTCATTTCTGCACAATTTTTCTGGTCTCTACTATATGTTAAGTAAAGTAATGGAGCCCAGATAAAAAATTGCTATAAACTGTTGTTATTTTCTACTAGGGTAGGGATCTGATTTTATGTAAGATCTTATATCTTATTTTGTCAATTCATGGTAGATTTTGGTCAAATTTTTGTAAAATTTTTGTAACACTGAGTAAAATATAATAATTTTTTTATAGATTTTTCAAAATCCGGTGTATTCAGTCTTTGATTTTGAAACAAGTTTTGGAGAATGTTGTCTCACTTGTTGCGTAATATATACTATTATTTGTCAATTTTTGCGAATGCCTAAGTTTCATGAAGTTTTAACGTCATTGGTTTTCTTCGTTTCTTATCAATTTTTGAACTTTTCTGTAGTTAAGAACACTAGAAAATGTTGAGGTTTTTAAATTTTACCGTAATCCAGACCAGAATTTAGACAAAAAATTACCGTTATTTAGACAAGAACAATTTAGTATGAAAGTTTATTATAAAACTTTTCAATTCTTTTCGTATATTGTCTTGTTTCTCATTGCTGTCATTTTTATAAATATTTGTGTGAACTTATATATTCATTAAAAACACCCAATATTTTTGTTGATTAAAACGTTATAAATATTTTCACTCGAAACCTAATAGAATAATCTTTAGTACAAAAAAAAAAAAAAAAAATTGTTCTTATAATTGAATCTACAATCTTTTAATTTTCGCGAAAATTGACGCGTCAAATGCGTATTTCATTTTTAGTCTCTAATTTTTGAGTCTACATTTCTTCAGTTACTGTATATTTCTTAACAATTATTGTAAGGTTTTATATCTATTTAATTAAGAATTTTTATCAACTCTACCCATAACAATTGTACAAACTTTTGCCGTTTGCGTCAATTATTTTCAGATTCCGTTGAGTTTCGGCAATTTCAAACGTTTCTCTAAAATGTTGGATACTTTGTACATTTTTAAGCCTTATCGATTTCCATTGTCTTTTGTCATCTTTCGAATGCTTTCCTCGTTGCATTCTTACAATTAGTATCTATTCTGAATTTTAACGTTTTTGCACCATTCCACTACAATGTAATAGCAGATAGAAGAAGCAGAGATAAAGCATCGCTTCCGTTTGTTGGACTATTTACTTGTGTTTGTTTCGCGCCAGCTAATTATAAATAGGTGGCGGAACCTAATCTAACTTAACACAGCAAGACGTCGTCGCAGGCGTCCTACCAACAAGGAAAATAGACGTATTAAGACGTGCTTTATCTTTATCTCTGTACACACTTGCCATTGCATATACATTACCCGTGTACGCATATTTGGTGCAATTATTGTATATCATACAATCACAACAATCATTTGAATTATTTTATACTTATCAACATTGAAATAACAAAATATTTTATTATCACATTTTATATTAATAGTCCATATCCCAGATAGCGATTGATATTCTGATGATATCCTTACGATGTATTATAATATTGTTAAGCTTGTTATATTATATTCTTATATTTTCGTTTAACCTCGACTATGATTGATCGACAGAAGAGTAGTCTGAACATGTAAATCAACAAAAACACAATCGTACACATTTCATACAGTCATTAAAAGGGAGATACGTAACAATATAATATATCGTAAGGTTATCTCATAAGGATATAAATATACGTAGGATATCATTTTTTATTACGATAATATTTTCAGTATATGAATATCACCAGCATATCGTCTATTGATGTTGTAATATATCCTCAGGATATACTATATAAAATACTTTTAATGTACGCATTTTCTGAGAATGAATGGAAACATTTTAAAAATAAATAAATTACTGATATGTTTTTTGACCTACAAGATGAGATAAATCCATAATGATATTGTCTAGAAACCTAGTAGAAAATGAGACCAGTATCTGCCCAATTTTTCTGGCCTCTATGTTAGAAGTAATGGAGTCCAGAAAGAATGGTCATAAACTGGTCTTATTTTCTATTACATAAATTCAGTTTTATAACAATCGATTTTCTTACGATGCAAGCCCTGCCTCGTTGAAGAGTCGCCCGAAGTTCAGCAGGACTGCGCTCATTCGCGTAGTGATCCCGGTACCTGAACTATCTTATATATTGTTATACAGGAGGAAATTAGAATATTCGACGAATCTACGAAAAATGTGCGAGAAATGATATTATGTTCACAATATACTTCGCATATCCTGGGAATATCTCGAATACTTGTGGAATATTAGGGATGAAAATCGTATTTTCGACTAACCTATGAATAACTATCGAAGCATGATATTCTGCAGACAATATTGTGTCAATATTCCGGAAATATCCCGTATATTTATGGGATATTCAGAATGACAATCGAATATTCGATGAATATACGAAAAATCTGCGAGGAATTATGTTATGTTTCCAATGTCCTTTGTATGTCCTGGGAATATCGTATATATATATATATATATATATATATATATTTGCGAAATATTAGGGATGAATATCGAATGTTCGATAAATCAATGAAAAATTATCGAAACATGATATTCTGTAGACAATATCCTTCGTACCTATATTTCGAAAATATCGCGTGTATTTTTAGGATATTCGGGATGACAATCGAATATTCGATGAATCTATGAAAAATGCGCGAGAAATGATATCATGTCTGCAATATCCTTCGTATATTCTGGGAATATCGCGTATATTTGCAGAATATCATATGTGCTATCTGATGGGTATACGTGTTTTCTTACGAATCCCCTGGTTCTAGTAAATTGTATATATAATATTAAAGAAAGTATAATTGGACCAATCGATACATCCATCGTCATGGTCACCGTAATCATTTTTATGGTTTATGAACAATTTCTTGATTTATATTTTCCTAAAAATTCATGCTTTTTTCCGTTTGAAACAACCTAAACTAAAACGTCAAATTTCCATCGCTCCCGTATACACAACATCCGGAATATATCGCGGGTGAAAAATGGAAAGGTAAAATTGTAAAATCAATTTTGTAGACTTTCGCATGAGTAAAAACGTCCGTGTTCCGGTTGAAGTTAATTTTTTGAACAAATTCAGCGAATTAACGTCAGTAGGAACGTCGACATTATTTTCCCATGCGTGAAAAAGAATATTAAGGTTTTCTATTCTTTTCTATTTCATCTTTTTTTGTTTGTGCGGTCGCCCGTACATAACGCAGCCTCTTGCAAGAGCCGATTTGCAAACGTCCGCATCGGCCAATCGTGCCACGCCGTTTTATATATATATATATATATATACATATAGAGTTACCCGTGGAAGGACTAGCAATTTCGCGTGTCTATCTCCCTTGGTGAGATGGAAGTCTATTTACCGTGACCCAATTCGGCCCAAATGACGGCCGTGTGTTTCTTTGCGAATTGAACGGGAGGTTTAGAGACGTAAGGAGTCGCTATATACTTTCGATATGGGCCGCTTTGAATTTCGGCGATTGTCGCCGATCGTCGTCGGTGAAAAATCGTCAAACCTTGAAAAAGTATATATATATATATACTATATATGCGATTCTCCCTACTCGGAAATTTCAATCGACCGGAATTGATTTCCCTGCGCTAGTACATTGGGAAATGCAATTTACAAGGAACCATTTGCTAGTAATGATTAAACTGGAAAATTGATGGGTTCGAATCCGAGGAGATCGGAAAACAATTTTGGCGTGATTCCCGGGGGTATAATACGCACCAAGTGAGTTTTAACGTCGTCGAAGGACAAAGTCAAACTTGAAACGTTTAACGAAATAAGAGAAACGTAAAATCAGAAAAAAACGTCGAAATTTTTTCAGTCGTTCCCTAGTGGATAATTCTGAAATTTCCATGAGATTGTAAAAAATTGTTTTTAATGAAATTATATAAACGCTTTTCAACAAAATTTCAGTTTTATTATTACGAAATTTGACAATATTTTTGTGGGTCACAGAACAAATTTCAGTCAAATTATCTGTAAAGAATCGATTGAGAAATTTGATTAAGTCAAGTTTTACGACGATGGCAGATGGCGTTACTGCACGCCTGGCGCGACTATTCCCGCAAGCTAATAAATAAAGTTTATACCGGATATTATTCATATAGTCGTCAAAAAGAGAGAGCAATCGAACTGATGCAATAAAATTCGACAATACCGCGTGCATATATATAACAATAGCATTGAAAAAGGAAAAAAAAATGTATATTTAAAACTGACGATGGAATGTCTGTTGAAATTGCAGATAATGTCGCCAAAGCGGGCCAAGCTACTGGTGGCGGCCGTGTGGGTGCTGAGTTTCGTCATCTGTTTCCCGCCTCTGGTCGGATGGAAGGATCAAAAGGATGAGAAGGTAACCAAGCGTAGAAATTAATCCGTTTAAACCGTCCAATCGGCCAATTCCGTTCTTCTTCGATCCCCCTCCCAATTCGATCATCACAAAATGCACTTCCGTTTGCTCTGCTCAGGCAAATTCGACGCACAACGTCACGTTTCCGCAATACGAACCCTTCAACACGACCGAGATCGACATCGAGATCGTGCCAGTGCAACCCTGCCCGTGGATCTGCGAGCTTACCAATGACGCCGGATACGTCGTTTACAGGTAAACCATCAATGCACAGCGATTGTTAATGTTTGAGCTCGTATTAAATATATACATATTTCGCGTGTCGTCATACCATGTTGTAACGTTAAGCATTTAACAAGTGAGCGACGTCGGTATATGGGCGAGATTGCGGTTGCTATATACGTGATGTATTCCTATACATATTCCTTGCAATGTGATTTATCAATTTTCTTCGTTGCGGTTTAATCACGGTGACGGTGACGTCACTGTAATCAGTATATATATATGTACGGGTAATACTTCTGAAAAGTACACGTTTTAAATCGAATAATTGTTAAAAAAATATTTTTTGTCGAAATAAAATATGTTCATTTTCGGAGTGCGTTATTCGGATACATTATACAGGGTGTCCCAGAACTGGAGGATAAAATTTCAGTATCAAAAATTTCAGTACTAAAAGTCCCGTTTCAAAATTCGATTAGACGCATAGAATTTGAATGGCGAGCAATGAAAGTTTGGAGAAAAAAAATTACTGTTTTTGCAATAACTCGGCTCAATTTCAACCTATATTAACGAGTCAGGGCGCATTTTAAAGATATGTTCAAGCCAAACAATTCCTCTTTACGATCATATTATCTCAGATGAATATTTCGCTAGTTATGGCCTCATAAACGGAACAAATTGCCTTTTTGCGGTTTTTCGCGTCTAACTCATTTCGGTAAATAGCTAGCGAAATATCACACCAAAACAAAGTTGTAGAGCTTGAAAAGACGAAGAATTTGCACCCTGACACGTAATTGTGTTAATGGGGATACGTTAAATCTTAAAAAATTGACGAAAAACGGATTTGACATTGATGCGATGTGCATTTGTGTCGTTGATAATGTAATTGAATTCACGTTGTTACGAATTATTTCTTTCGTCCGGTTAATACGAAATATCCCGGGGGAAACGTAACTAACAAGTCACAAGTATGTAACAAATACATCATGGTTACTTCTTATATAACTGTTACATTAATGTTACATAATTGTTGCATTACGATTGACTGGGATGTTACTCGGGACTTTTCGGGGTCGATGATTACGAATCGTTTCGCAGATTGATTTCGAAATTCAATATGGCGGATCAAAAACTTCGCCTCTCTCGCTGTTTTTATGTATAGGTCGCACTTTCCTGGATCATTTTTTTAACTTTTGTCATAGTCATTCAAACTAAAAGAAATTTGAAGATAGAGAAAAGCGAAAAAGCACAAATAAAAAGATGACAGAAAGTAAAAAAGTGACACAGAAAAGTGCGACCCATACATAAAAACGGCGGAAGAGGCGAAGCTTTTCATCTGCCATACTGGATCCGCCATATTGAATTTCGAAAATTTGCGAAACGGTTATATATTTTCACTTTTAAAAAGTTAGTTTCAATGTGAATAAAGCGATTTTCACTTTAACAAAAATGAAAGATTGCAATGGAAGCGTCGACTAACTTTAAGTATAGAAAAGTGAAATTTTGAGTTGGAAAAAGAAAAGGTCACTGCAAGCATCCAACAGCGAGAATAACGAAAATATCGAAATTGAATTTTGACATTGCATTGAACCTCACCTTGTACGTTTACAAAACATTCGTATTATATATAGTATCGTATTAATAAAGGATTGACATTAATATTTGAACTCAAATAAAATTACTCTTCTGACGTATTAAAAATGTTTCTTTGAAAATGAAAAACACGAATTAAATTTATCTATATATATATATTATACTATATATATATACTATATATACATATTTCAAGGTACCTTTCAGGAGAATTATCCATCCATATATATATATATATATATATATATACTGTATTTGCTATAAATAACAAAAATTCACACGTACTATACCGAAATATTCTAAAATTAATTTAGAATATCCAGATTATTCTAGAGATGTTCTGGAAATGTGAGATGTCCGCCCTTCTTTTGTATTCTGCAGATATTTCGAAATATATTTTGACAAAATTTTGGAAAAGTATTGAAATATTCTCAGAATATATATATCTCGGGAATATTTCCACAATATGTCGAAATATGTCCACAATATTTCAAAATACTTTCAGAATATAAAAATGGCAGACACACTTGATTATTTTAATATATTTTAATACATTTGAAAACATTTAATATAAATAATGTTTAAATATTTTTGCAAACACAATTTATTCATTCGAAAAATGAATGAAAGATCACTGCAACGAATTTGGAATGTGCCGAAAGTAAGAATGAAACGAATTAATGAACGAAATAAAAATATGAGTGAAAAATAACGTTTAAAGTTAAAATGAATTAAAGATTGGAATGAATACATGACTTCTCGTTAATTAATTGATTTTATATAAATTCTTCATATAAATTTAATTAAGTTAAATTTACCAGCGACTTTCAAGAGTCGTACAAATAAACGGAACAATTAATATAACATGAAAGTAAAAGTAAAAATGAAGCATCGAAAGTTACGCACACGTAGTGTAATAAAAACCATTTTCAAATGATATTTAATTTTACATCTTAGAACATGTAAAGTTTTGGAAATTACAATCGCGTTATTGGAGTGTATTAATTAGCGTCTAGATTGAATATTAGTTTACCGTAATCCAATTATAGGAATGAAAATCGTCATTCCGCGCCCTTTTAAATCGCTTTATTTGCGCTTACATTAGGCCACTTGCAGCTATACTACTATATACTAGGTACTACTACTACTACTATTTTATCGATATATCGAGGGACGATCGACCCTCTTTCTTTCTCTCTCTTTCTCTCTCTGTCTCTCTCTCTCTTTCCGAGCCATTAACAATAATAATGTAATAATAAAACCGATGATCATCAATTGTACAGGGTCGAATTTACGGTGTCTTGATATTGAAATAACGCGGGATAATCGCTTTATCGGCAAACGCGCGCTGACGGGTAAAAGGAAAATCGTGTAACATAACCTCGGTAACGATATCGAATTAATCAACATAATTTCGTCGCCACCTTTATGTACATATATACATTTTCACGCTTCGAGAACCAATTAAACAGCTTACGCGTCGCAGCTATATCTTGCGAATAAACATTAGAAATAATTGAGTTCATTAGCGAATCGATGCAGAAATAGCCTAAATGTTCTTAAAACGAGGCAAACGCGATTTTAACTGCTAGACGGTTTGCCACTGCGGTGATAATATTGATAACATTAAGTTTTCAATTTACACGTAAACGTATATACAGGGAATTTAGAATGCTTACTGCTTTTACATGTAATTATTTTGGCGTTGCTCGTTATAATTGTAGCTACCGTGGCTTCATTCGTATATTCTGTAACCGCGTGTAAATATATATTTTCGTTATGTGCGCGTATATATACGCATCAAATAATTTCAGCCAATTAATACGATGTTTATTAAAACGTAACTATCATTCGTGAATTCCAATGTCGCCGCAAGAATAAGACACTGGAATACGAATATTGAACTATCATATATATATAGGAATTACCTAAAAAAAAAAAGAAAAAAAATATAAGAAACATTGATGGAAACGAAACTTAAAGTAAATAGAGGGCCGAAATTTTACATTTCGTAATTGAATTGCAGTTTAAATGTGTGCAAGTTTTCCTTCACGTGCAATCGAATGTATAATAAAATATCATATTGCGCAACGAGGGCGGAAATGAAGGCATTTCTTCGAACGCGAAATTGCGAGCCAAAATCAAACCAGTAAACGGAAAAGGATCCATTGTTCAAAATTTGGATTAACAAGGATTCAGAATGATTAAGGTTGATTTATTTTACATTATACTGATTATTACTTCTCAATCCTCTTTAATCCAAAATTTGACCTCCCAATCCTCTTTCGTTTACTGGGAATGTTTGCCGAGTACGGAACGACCCAGTAAACGAAAAAGGATTGGAGATGGATTCAAATGCATTAATGGATTCGTTGCGACAAAATTAAATTCGCGCTTTTGATTTTCTTAATCCCTGCGAATCCACAAATACGATCGCCGGAAATGAATCATTTCCAATCCATCTCCTTGGATTAGGTAGGATTGATCGATGTTTATTTGAAACATTTCCAATCCATTTCCGTGGATTAAAAGCTGGAACTCCCAGGAAAATATTCAAAAGCATTCAAAGTTTTTTTGATCCTTTTGAATCCCTTTTCATTTACTGGGTGATGTACGAGTAACCCAGCAGTAAACGAAAAGGAATTGAAATGTATTGGCCAATGCCAAAATATATAAGGAATTCACTTTAATTCCGTCGAATGCCTATTTTGTATACATTATGAAATTGTCAAATACCTTTCAATTCCTTTTCAATTACTGGGTAAGAGAACGATCCTTTAATTCGGCGTTCAACTTTTCATTCGTGAAATCGTAAACAGTATAGTTATAATTAAAGCTCCGTCTTTGTCGGCGAAACCCTTGCGCACGGAGTAAATTGCGTATTTATTATAATTATTATATATACATATAGTAACAAGCTTGAATGGCGGCAGTTGGTAGGTAAATAATTAATTCTGCTCGTTGCAGTCGCGTTTCGCAACAATATAATACAGCGGTAGCAACGGAAAGACGCATGCGTACTTCACGGGCTGTTAATTAAAGGCTAATTATATGTATACGCGCAACGGTTTTACAAGTCCCCGGAATCGTCGTGGAAAATCAACCTGCCGGAATAATTAATTAACGATCTGTCAGTCGTTTGCAAATTTCTCCTTGATAAACATCTTTTCCATCGCGTTTCACGATACGTGTGTTTATAAGTATACACACTTGACGATTCACCGGTACGGAAAATTCTGATCGTTTACGACTTTCAATAGGCGAGTTTCCGTAGAGGCGTTCGCGAAAGGGTGAAGTATGAGATTTTATTTTTTTTAATGGGCATTTTCTTTTACAGACTCGTCGAGAAACGTTAACTATAATTAGCCCATCAATATATAATGACATTATTAACTGCGAAGGGAATTGAACGTAAAAGAAATTGATAAAACGAAAGAATGAATAGGTATATCCATTTATTCATATAAATGGATTGAATGGCGTCACCGAATGATGGAATGCTCAATCAACGGACTGAACATGGGGAATTGAGGGAAAAGGGGACGTATGCGGAATGAATTGAATTATGTGAATAATATACGTATAGTAGGAATGCGATGTAGTAAGAATTTAATCAGCAAACACAATGAATGGATTAAAACAATGAATGATAGGAATATCTATGAAAGGTAAGAAAAGGAATGGAGCACGTGGAATGAATGAATGAATGAATGAAGGTATGTGCGACTTGATGTTTTGATTAAACCAATTGACCAAGTGTAAAAGTGGAAGAATACCTCATTAAAGTATTGACAATGAATGAAAGGTGCGCAACAAAGAAAAGAATGTAAAAAAAAACAAAGGAAAGGAATTAACGAAAAATAAATTTAATAAAACGAGATAATTGTATTCACGTGATGTATGCTGAAGAAATTGAACATAAGTACATATACGTCAGAGACTACGCAGCTGAATGATCCATGCGTAAATTGAAATGAAAATGCAGATGGAACCTGCCACGGAACACATATTTCAAGTACAGAACAAGATTATCTACTCAGCGACGAACCAGTCGGCGAATTCTCGAGGGAAACGACTTTTAGAAACTCTGATGTTACAAGTATCGCCAGTATATTTACCGCGACGTACAAGCACTTGTCACGATGCTCAGAGGAGTATATATTCGTTTAATATACCGAAAAGAAACTAGACACCAACGTTACCGAGGTAAAGAAACGTCTGGGATATTCGTCCGATGGGAAAGAACAAAGCGATACGCTAAAACATACTGCAATAAAATAAATTGAAACGATCCGAAAATTGTCGAATACACCCTGAAAGATTACAACTCGATGATTCGCAATTTTGATACTTTTTTGACACATTTGCAAAAATTTTAGAAACTAAATAGTCGTCCTGCTATACATTGACCAATAACGTTGTCGGGGATTAGGGCGAATGAAGTGAATAATGTAGTGTATAAAGTGAACGAAGTGTATACGGAGAGAATGTAGTGTTTGAAGTGAATGAAGCGAAAAACAATTCGATCGAATGATATCGGGGAATTTATAAAATAATTGAAGCTACAAAATTATAATGAATGGGGCGAATGAAATTATTGAATTGAATGAAGTGAATGAAGTGAATTGGAGTGAAAACTAAGTCGATCGAATGAATACAGCAGTAGTGTATGAAACAGTTGAACTAAAAATTAGAATAAATGAAATGAATGAAGTGAATTAAGTGATTGCGTGAAAGCTGCGAATTTATGAATTAATTGCAGGTATATAAAAGTTGAAATAAATGAAATGAACGAGGTGAACGGAATGAATGAAATGAAAGACAATTCGATCGAATGAATTCGGAGAATTTATGGAATAATTGAATCTGCAAAATTGAAATAAATGAAATGAATGTATGAATGATGAATAAATTGAAAGAAATGTATGCAATGAATGAAGTGAAAACTATAAGTCGATCGAAGGATGCTGCGAATATATGAAATAATTGAAGCTAAAAAATGAAATAAATGAGGGGAATGAAGTGATTGAAGTGAAAACTAAGTCGATCGAATGAATGCTGCGAGCGTATGAAACAATTTAACTAAAAATTGAAATAAATGAAATTAATGAAGTGAATTAAGTGATTGCGTGAAAGCGGCGCAAATTATGAATCAATTGAAGCTAAACGGAATGCATGCAGTGAAAGATGTGTACCGAGTGAATGAAGTGGATGAAGCGAACAATGTTTGCGTAGTGAAGGAAGTGAACGTAGGGATTTGAGGTGTATTAAGTGAATGAAGTGGAAAATAAACCAATCAATGAATTCAGCTAATTTGTAAGACAATTGAAACTAAATTGGACTAAATGAAATGAGGTGAATAAATTTAATGAAGTAAATGAAGTGTATAAAGTGAATGAAGTGAATAAATTAAACAAAGCGAATGAAGTTTATGAAATGTATTCACTTCATTGCGAGTGAATAAAATAAATCATTCGAATGAATTCAGCGAATTTCTGAAATAATTGAAACTAAGAGTTGAAGTAAATGACATAAATTAAGTGAATAAATTGAATGACGTGATCAAGTGAATGAAGTGCGAATGAAGTGTATGAAATGCATTCATTTCATTAAGTGAACAAAATAAATCGATCGAATGAATAATGCAGCGAATTTATGAAAACATTGAAACTGAAGAATGAATAAATGAAATGAAAAAAGGAAGCGCTAACAATATGCATGCATTATATATTGACTCACAAAATGGAATATGTCAAAAGACGGAGAGAAATGCACGAAATAAAAGAACATATTATTTATTGTTGAATTATTTACGATCGTAATATATATATATATATTTATTTATTTATTTATTTATTTATTTATTTTTATTTTTTTTTGTTTTTTTTTTTGTTTTGTTTGAGTGCGCTATCGCGCGACTACGTACATGGATCAGCGCGAATGTTGAACCTTTTCGAGAGTCCGCGTGCATAGTTTA
Source organism: Trichopria nigra (assembly GCA_030522945.1). Classification (NCBI taxonomy): domain Eukaryota; kingdom Metazoa; phylum Arthropoda; class Insecta; order Hymenoptera; family Diapriidae; genus Trichopria; species Trichopria nigra. Next base: position 14,901 of record JAPYZR010002952.1, read on the forward strand.
GCTTTTAACGACGGCAAAGCCCTAAGCGACGAAGCTCACCTGTTGAATGTAAAAACATGCCGTGGCTACGACTACGACTACTACGACGACGACTGTATATATATATATATATAAATGTGTGTGTGCGAGGCGCTCAACCCTCTTCTACACACACGTCCGTGCACACACCGCAAAAGAACTCCTCCTTTTCCTCGTTGCAGCGCTCTCGGCTCGTTCTACATACCTATGTTGGTTATGCTGTTTTTCTATTGGAGGATTTACAATGCCGCCGTCTCGACGACCAGGGCGATCAATCGCGGATTTCGCACGACCAAGGGCTCCAAGATGTTCGGCGCGAGGTACACCCTTTCATTTTCTTTCCTTTTCTAAATTGTAGACGCTGTGCGCCTGTAATTGCAACTGCGGGTGTACCATTACGCATCACTTGTGCATGCATATATATATATATATATATATATATATATCGAGTCGACGTCTGCTTATAAGGGATTTTACGGTGGTCCAAGTATTCATTAAGAAATACGCGCTTTCGTCTTTAAGTAATTGCGATTCGCCGTTGTAAATTTGGCGGCCAGTTCTGTAACGTAGAAATGGTTTCCATGAGTTTGCATTATTTTGAAATCTGTTTTGCTCTCTTCTTCGCGTCGTGACATTTAAAAATACAATGGCAACAAAAATTAACGAATGATTGCGTCGTATAACTTACAGTCGGAAGCCTTTTAAGAACGGCTTGGATAAAGGACATTTTAGTTGATTTTCTATTTTGAAGTTGACGAATACGAAAATTACGATTTGGCGAAAAAAAACTTTGACAATAAATTAATGTCTTCGAGAAATCACACGCGGCTATTTTTGTTTTTATACATTTTAGATGAAGATCGACAAAATTAAAAACATTTTGATTTTTCTAGATTATATTAAAATATTGCATCAGAAACAAATGTGCCCTCAGAGAAGGGGATCGCGAACGAAAAATCCAAAATGGCTGACATAAAATGGCGAAGTGAATTTTTATTTGTAACGTCATAATCACGCGTACAAAATCACAAAACTTGATGGATTTTTAAAACGCGCAATATCTAAGGCATTTTTGATGATCGCGAAGCTGCAGTAGATTATTACAAATTCAAAATGACGAACGAAATGATTCACTCGTAACTTTTTACAAGGTGTTTTAGGGGCACATCCGCCATTTTGAATTTTTACAAACTGCCATATTATTTCATAAAAATCCATCAAGTTTGTTTAATTTTGTATACGCGTATTGCTGTGATATTGCAAATAAACATTCACTTTTATCGACATTTTATGTCCGCCATTTTTTTATGGACGTAAAACTTTTATTTACAAGTGAACCTGATGATAGCAGATTCATTTCTCATACGATTAAGTGCGCGTAACACTTTAGTAGTTGCGTATTCACTTAAAATTTATCCGTTCTCTTTATCGCTTAAGTTCTCAAGTGATATCGAGATACCTAGACGCGGTATATATATATATATATATATATATTTATATTGTTATTTTATGTATATATGGCTCGAGGATATTTATTATAGAAAGCCGTTCACTTTTTTTTCAATGAAAATCACTTCTTTTAATTGACAAATTCATTTAAGCGACGAGCCGACAACAATAAAATGAGGTATATATTGAATGGTCTAATAATGGTCTCCAAGTGAAATTCAATCTTTACTTAACATTTAGAGGATGAAAAAACGATTATAATGGCTCAAAAAGAATAGTTCCTCGTCGTTGTTCAATTATCATTGTATCGGGATGATTCTGATTTTGATGCTGATTGCGAATTTGATGTCGAATTTCAAAAATTCAAGATGGCGAATCCAATATGGCGTACAAAAATTCAAATTCACTCCAAATCGATCGAAGAATATGGATTCACGGTCTTTCGAAGTCGCTGATTACGAATTTGAAAGATTTCAGAAATTCAAGATGACTGATTCAATATGGCGGACAACAATTACGTTGTACGCGTTTTTTCTATTATTGAAAATTAAATAATAATAACTTAAATTTGTCAATAAATACTCAATATACGAGTAATGTATAATGAATGTTTGACAAAAAAAAAAAAAAAATCCGGCAGAAAATTTTAAACAAAAATGTATGCATTATTCATTCGTCATATTGGATTGAATAAATTGTTTTCTGACTTTAAGTTGCTGATTGTATTTTTTCAATTATTTTTCAATCCATATTTTTCCATTAATTCCATTATTTTTCTTCCATAATTTGACATTTTCAATGCGCCATTTTGAGTCCTTCATTTTCACTTGGCCATTTTGAATTTTCCATAATCTAATAACTGAATCATAAAGAACGATATCAAGACTTGCACTGAAAAAAATTTGTATTATTTTCAAGTAAATATTTATTTGAATAGGAATTGAATTGAATAAGATTCACTAAAAAGAAGTAAACGTATTCTTAATTCAAGTAAATGTACTTACTAAATAAATATTTACTTGAATGTAGAAAATTTCTTTTTCAATGTACTATTACAATTCTTTTTATCTCACGACGATAGAAATGAAAATTTTTTTCATAATTTTCTTGTGATTTATGAAGTGACATAAACTTTTTCACAAAAAGTTTTTTTCATTCGAGAAATTTGATTGTAAATTGTCTGCACGTACGTATAGTATAAGTATATTATACAGAGATACGAACAATAATTTTAAACGAGAGCTTTCTTTTCGCGAATACAATAGATTCGACGAGCAGCGACTAACGCTGAGGATACATCGAGGCCGCGGCAGCGTTTACAATGGTAGCAATGGAAGTCCAAGGAGCCCGGAAGGTACTCGCACCTTGACGAGGAAGGAGCGAATCAAAATCTCCGTTTCTTATCCCAGTACAGAGACACTCAGCTCCAAGTGCAACACCCTAGAAAGGTCGCCCTCGAGATGCTCCCAATTGTCCGTGCACTACGCGAACGGGCAGACCCAAAGTCAACTATGCCCGAACTCCAAAAGTACACATTTGAAGGTAATATAACGAACCTTATATTTCAAGGCGAAACTTTCTATACGTTATATACTTATTACGATGCGCTTAGTTCTTTTTGTGACTCGTCATTTATTGTCATTTTATTGGTTGCACTTTTGCGCTTTCTACATCACTTAATTTTAGAGGTTAAAAAAACAAAAAAAAGCTTTCTCTCGTGTTATCTATTCTTATCATTCTTTTATCTCGTCTTATCTGCTTTTATTTCTGTGATTAAGTTTTGTACATCATTTTTGTTCGTATTGCCTCGATTGTTTCCTTGGTTATAATTTATTTCATATATGTATACTTAATATTTCTGCCTGTTTTTCTTTTATTTTATTATTTTTATGAAACGTTACATCATATCCATTTGTTAATAAATAATGTAACGTTAGAAAGAAACGGTGCTATTGTTTCAACGTTATTGTTCTGAAACGTTCCACTGTGACTTTCATTGCAACGTTTCATAAAAAATAGCACCCACAACGTTACAATTCGTCCGCGGAATTTCGACACTTTACAAAAAGATTACAAACGTAATATTCTTAGAAATGTTTCACACTCCGTGTTGCTGCAACGTTTCGAGATTGCCTCAAAAAACACATCTGAAAGATGACTTTGTTACTTTATAAAGCGTTTTTTGCACTCACAGGGACGTTTCTTAAAAATGACGTCTGCAACGTTACAATTTAAATAAGAAAAGTTTCACACTTTCACAAAAAGATTGCGGTGTAATCTTTTGGAAACATTACGAACTCTATGTTGCTGCAAGGTTTCGAAATAACTATATATGGCTTGAGTTTCGGTTAGTAACGTAATTTTGTAAATAGTTACTCCAAATTTTTAAGTAAGTGAACATCATATAATGTCCAGGAAAAGCAGTCATTATGATTTTTTATTAGTATTTTATGAATTTCCTACTCTTTTTGTTATAAAAAGAAAAAAATAATATGAAAAATATTCTTGTCATATGATATTAATTAATATAATTTTTAGTTCTCCGTAGAATTGGAAACTCCTAGAGAAGTTTTCAGTATCTTTATTTACAACGAAACGTAAACTTTTCAACAGTTTATTCCCAGCAAGCACAATTCTGACAATTACCTAACAATTATATGTAACTGTGTAACATTTACGTAACAAATATAATGTAAACGTTTCGTAACTGTTACCTTTAATTTCGCTTGCAGGGGTTGTATTATTTCCAGAATAAATATACTTTATGTTCAAATAATAATGTACATTATGTTCAAAAGTTTCAATATGACATTCTGAGCTTTACACGGAAGTAATAAATGGAACCTTGCTAAAATATGGTAGAAAGTCCCTGAGAGTTGTCAGCGCAGTTATTGTAACGAGACATAAACTTTTAAAATCTGATGTTTCATTGTATGGTTTCTGAGGTATGACATTCGACGTTGCCAAAACTTTGCAGAAATGTTTATGAGCCATAAAATTGAAACGTTACACGGATGCAATTCAAGTTCTAAATATAAAGTTTCGGAAACCGGAAAATGTTTAGCGGGTAGTCCCGTTTATATCCTGAAATAAATGAATAAAATATAAGTATAAACTTTTATCATTTACACAAAGAGCCTACTACAGCCCACAAAAGCAAATCATTAATATAAAAAATGTTCACAAATTTTTATAAATTTTCGTAAATATTTAAAAAATTTTCTTCATTTGATCGTACATTTTTCAGCCTCTTAACGTTTTTGAAATTATTTTTATATTCAATAAGTCTAATCGCCTATACTACTATCATGTAAATATTTAATTCTATCTAATCACACATTTATCTGAAACGTATATAAATTACACGATTTACGTGTTTTTTGTCGACTTCTGTCTGTTATGTTATCAAGTACATATTAATGGTTTTTTATGAACATGTGTATCTGCGTGCCAGTTTTATCAGCTTTCGTCGCATATTTGCCAATTATCATTCGTTCCGAAATTTTTTTTTTTTTTTGTTCGTTATACTTCAGCGAATTTCATCATTTTTAGCATTTGAAAATTGGGTTTTTACTATAATTTATAAAATTCATTTTATAATTTTTTTTTTGTTGTACAAATGTTTAATTTGTTTGTTTAGCAACTTTTACGTGTCCTTAATCCGTTTGTATTATTTTATCAGATTCTTTAGTTTTTATCTACTTTTCTAAATAGTACATTTTTGTTCATCAATGTTGGCAAATTTATCGTAAAGACCGAAATTTGTAAGTCGAGACAAAGATACTTCATTCGGCCATCATTTTGAAACCGCCATATTGGAAAAAAAATATTTCTAGGCATGAAGTTATTCGTCGGATATCGGTGTCACTTTTTCGAATGTTTTCCCATAAAAAAAAAATTATGGAAAATCGATATGCGTATAAGGTTAAATAAATTTTTTTTTTAAATTTCCTGATAGTCTCGGTCCATTTAGTAATTACTTGGTTCCACTCAATGTTTCGAATGATATGCAACTGAAAGGCAGAATGCGTAATTTTGATAAGTTTACTACATTAATTGAAATAACACACTGTGCACAAATATGAATACTTGAGGATAGAAACAAATCATCGTCAGTATATAATGAATGATCGTCTCGTTATTCAGGTAGGAGGTATCAGCGGAATGGGCGGCAGCAGAAGGCCAAGTCGCCGAAGCAGTTGCGAAAGTCAAGTTACTGGGGACGCAATTTCGCTTCGGGAGTTGGCTCCAGGGACCGAAGAGAAGCCCCGCGTGATGAAAATGGGCAAACGAAACATAAAAGCGCAGGTAATCCTAATCATGATAGTTGTATGGGCAAGTCAAAATGGAAAAATTCGTTTTTTTCGTTTTAATTGTCGTAAAAATAAAAATAAATGAAAAACAATAATTGTGTTTTATATCGAAAAAAATAAACAGGTAAAACGATTTCGCATGGAGACAAAAGCTGCGAAAACATTGGGCATCATCGTCGGCGGCTTCATCCTGTGTTGGCTGCCCTTTTTCACAATGTATCTCGTCCGGGCATTTTGTCCGAATTGCATTCACGCGACCGTCTTCAGTGTTCTCTTTTGGCTGGGCTACTGCAACTCGGCAATCAATCCCTGCATTTACGCACTCTTCAGTAAGGACTTCCGGTTCGCCTTCAAGAAGATCATCTGCAACTGCCTATGCAAGCAGCGCGCGAATACACTGCGACGTGGCAGCGACGGCAGCCAGCTAACTACGAGGTAAGACACACATCAGAATGACCTTAACATTTGTTTCGTTTACTTTATTATATGTGTATACGTTTATACTTCCTTATCAGAATGACAAGATGACGTAGTTGATTGAAATTTGGTTTCTGAAAATGAGATGGCCAGTATAACAAATCATATACAGGGTGTTTCATTTTAATCCGACCACGCAAATACCTCTGTAAAAATGAATGATATCAGAAAATGACCTCTACAAACGTTGAATGGGATAGAGGGGGCCATCCAATGGTACCAACAATCTTGACCTTAAACTCGATTTTCAAGGTTATTTCAAGGTCAGAGTGATTTTATTAAATGGGAACCCCTATTTTTTATTCCGGATTCGGAAAGAGCGGAAAATTTTAGGTTCAAAACGATATTTATTCGATATTTTCAACAAGGTCATGGGAAGATATAATGAAGGTGAAATTTGTGAAAATTGTTGAGCAACCTTAAAAGTCTAGTCCAATATCAAGGTGGCCGGTACCAGAATGTGGCTCTCTCCATTCCTGACATCTTTTTTCCAAAGCATTTTGCTGTTTCCCACCTCTGTGCCGAGCTAACATCCATAAATTAACAATTTTCGCAAATTTTACCTTCATTCGACCTTGCCAGGACTTTGTTGAAAATATCGTATATAAATATCGTTTTGAACGTAAGATTTTCCGCTCTTTCCAAATCCGGGATAAAAAATAGGGGTTCCCATTTAAAAAAATCACTCTGACCTTGAAATAACCTTGAAAATCGAGTTTAAGGTCA
>JAPYZR010002953.1:0-27312 GCA_030522945.1 Trichopria nigra
TTGTTAGTATTTTTTTTTTTTTTTTTTTTTTTTTTTTTTTTGTGAAAATTGACTCCCTTACATCAAGGATGATTATATTACGATTCAGGGAGTCACGCCAAATGTCTACATTTCACGCGATCTGAAATTACTGACGACAGAACGACAAAGGTATCACATCTATTTTTGAATAGATTTTTTTAAATTGTAACAATTTGTCTCTCCCTGGTGGAAATGAAAATATGTCTTCGCTATAATTCTGAGACAATTCACATATTTATGATGTTACACAGCAAAACGACAAGTAACAATTATGTAACAAATGTATCACGGTTACTTTAATTTAATTTAATGTTACATTAATGTTTCATAATTGTGACATTGTGGTTGACTAGGTAAAAACATAGGAAAGTAATGGCTAGAGTTAAAAAAAATAAAAAATAAAAAATAAATAAATTGGCTGTATAAAATTAATAGCTTTCTCGACTGTTGTAAAAATTATTATTATATAAACAGTTTAAAATTGTGTAAATGATTAGGAAAGGTTTTATTGCTCCGGCATTTTATTAGAAAAATTCATTAGGAAATATTTTTAAGTAATAAATCTGTTTAAAATCTGTGTAACACAAGGATTACTTTCAGAAGGAAAGTGTATTTTTTACTTAATTATGTCAAAATTAATTATGGAAAGAGAGCTTTCCTTCTTTTAAAGGAATTAATTTTATTAACAGATTTATTACCTAAACTTATTTCCCAACGAATTTTTCTATTAAAATTCCGAAGCAATAAAAGCCTTCCTAATCATTTACACAATTTAAAATTTAAATACGGTAGTAATCGAGTTTACCAATTGATGACTATTTCAAATTGCCTTATCCAGTTATAAAATTGAGTTTCAATCTAGTTATTAGTACTAAAATAAGAGCAGAATACAAGGCTGTATCATTTTACACAAAGAAGGCATTTCTTTACATCGTGGTGGTTGGGAGTGTAAAAGATAAAAAACCCCTTAAGATCCAGGTTTCCTTCTATAAAATTATCAAAATGATTATTTTCAAATTTTAATTTTCAAATATATAATTAGTATCTGTTTTTAAAAGGGTCAGTGACCTTACTGACCGAAATATATGTTTTACATGTATGCTGCGTATATAGTGACTGTTTATATGCCACAGAAACTGTTTATATAATAATAAATATTGGCTATATCGTTTGAATTCTACGGTATGTTATTAAAATATAACTTAATTAGAATTCATTAATTAATCATTGGTAATATATTAATTAATAGGATTTAAACATTTTAAATTAACCGTTAAATATAATAACACAAGAGACTATACAGTAAAAAATTGGAACCACCATATATATATAGATAGTCAAGAAGCTTTACGCCAATCGCCGTTAAAAACTCTTAAGTATAGTCCCTTCAAGATATTTATTTAACGCGATGTGTACACGTGCTTATAAACCTGTACTCAGTTATGCATAGATAGACATATACCGATATATGACAGCCTGCTATCATATCAAGCTATAGAGAGTACTCTTACTCCTGAGTAGTACACGTGTCTCTTTGAAGCTACAGAGTATCGCATATTCATGCACTATTTCTAACACAAACGATCTATAGCCGACTATTACGAGAGAATGATGCGCTGATTCCCAACTGCACATATATAACGTCTTGACTTAAAATGTGATATTTATTAAATATAGAACTTTAGCATTGTGCAACATGATATTTACGTGATTAATTTATTATGTGAAACTTAATATAATAGCGACGTAAGATGTACAGTAGAGAGGTATCATTAGTATAACGTATAATTCGTTCATAGTAAAACTGCATTAAATCAATAAGACAAAAAAAGTGTATAGTATTACAATCATTAATAAATAATTAGACATTCGATTGATGAATGTATTATTTAGATATTTGGAAATTTAACCGTTCTAGCAGTTAGTATTTTCAATACAGACTTATAGCATGCAATAATACTATTACTTTTAGTGAAATTTAGTAAAAAATGTTACTGTTTATGTAAAGTAATATACATGAGAAGTAGAGTAAACGTATAAAATTTCCGGTAACGTATATGGAGTGTGTGAGATAGTATTTATTATGAATGTTCTCGAAACAATAAATATTCTTCCGTGAAAACGTCCCGTTTGAAATGTTAATAGAGTTCATAAAAAAATGTATGTACCAATAAAGGTAATGCTTCTTGAATGCTATATTTCTAATATTTTCACAGATTTATTGCAGAAATTCTTGATTGTTCAGAAATTTAATATTTAATTTAAGAAGAGAATTTACAAAAATGTGTATGAAAATTAACATTAAACAAATTGATAATAATTCATCGCTATAAGACGTTGTTGTTTAGCGTAAATTGATAGATTTCACATTGAAAATAATTGCAACAATGAATTTATTCGTGAATAAATAAATAAATATTAAACACGACTGAATTTCGAAATTAAACAAGAAAATTCAGCACTTCACGCGATGTAGTGACAACAATTAATAAAAACGACATTATTTACAGAAATTGAAAGAGCCATTGAAGGTTTTCATTTTTCGAGAAAGACGTAGCGTCAAATTAATGCCCTTGAGTGTGTGATACCGGCATTATCCATTCCGCATTCCCCCTGTCGAATTAGGATCCGAGCGAATTTAAGGGGTTAGTCGAAATTACATTCACCGAAAGGTTCCTGACGGTCAATTTACACTTGCTAAATTTGAATATCTCCAGAATTTATCAGGCATTTTGATATGACATCAAAGTGCCCGAATAATAAATGTTTTACCTCATTATATACCGTTAACTATATATACTCCTCTTATTAAAAAAAAAGTACTTCGTATGATTCAGCAAAAGTTTTTTTGTTTATTATCGAACGAAAGAGAGCGCTGTTTTTCGTTGAGGATCCGTCAGTTTGAAAAGTCTATTGTACACCATTGTCTACTGCAAAGGATAACTTTTGGCAAGCAACAAACAACATTCCGATTTTGAAACGATTATAGTCTGCGCCATCATTTCATTTCCTTCCGGAGTATGCACGCATATCGAAACCGCAGCTAGAACTGTCGGTTTCGAAGTGCTCGATGCTGAAACTCTCGAATGAGGGCACTCGCCGACGAGATTTACGCGATCCTATACAAGTCAAGACTATTGAGCCCAGGAATTTCGATACGCCGAAACCCAAGTGCGGATTTCCGAAATCAGTAACAATCGGCCATATTGCTCAGACATTGACTTTCGGTCACGATCGTTTTAACAGTTTGCCGAAAGGTAGAATTGAAGTTTGCTGAAACAAAAAAGTTGCGGAAAAAACAGTTGAAATAATCAGATAAGAGACAACTCTGAAAAGAAATCTGGTCTTCGTCATTATGTAGAAATGGTTCGATATACTACTGCAGATAAATACGTAAAATAGCCGCTGAAGTAATTTGTGATACTGATACACGACATATAGCGAATACAGTAGACATCAGCAACCCAAGTAATCCCTTTATCGCGAGTGCTCTATTAAAAGATAAAGCATTTATTGATATGAACCATCAATGTTTTCAACGTAAACCAACATTTTCGAAAAAAAAAAAAAAAAATTTTTGAAAAAAGATTTACATTCCAAGAAATTTAGAGAATTAACTGAATATATTTAATTAATACATTTATTTACACTATCACTTTTGAACGATTTTTTTCAGAAGGATGAAACTTTTGAAAAATATATTTTGATTATTGCAATGTACGAAATATTAATGAAAAATACCATAGTTTAATTTTACCTTGCATCACGTAAATCAGTAGTTCGTTTGTTAAAATAGGTATAGGAAGAGGATACCCCGAGTATATTTGGGGTTCAAAAGGTCTTTAACATAATACCTGCACATTTAAGCAGTAATTAGAAGAACTTTTTATAACGTCTTCTAAAACTACGACGTCAAAAACCATTTCTGAGAAATATTAATCATCTTTGATTGTGAATTAGGGGAATCATCTCGTCTGTACCTGAATACATCAGTTATTATTTTTTTATAATGACAATATTCGTAATCCTATATAAATGTTAATTATATTTCTTTATAAAATTTATATAATTATAGAGTTTAATTAAAACTGAAGTATACAATGAAAAAAATGATCTTGAAAAGTATTTGTCAGTTACAATTTTTATTTTCGGAACGGGCAATTGACGAATATATTCACTATTAGTTATTATTATATCACAATGATCCGATTCTTTTTATATGTTCATGATATACGTTTCTAATGCACAATACATTTTCATTGTACAAATTTCATGTTATATGCTTTTAGATTTAAAAACGTAGGTATTATGAATCCGCAGAAAAAAAGCAATGCTTATATATTTCGTGTATACCTCCGCGTCGTCAATAAAGCTCTATTCACGTTCAATGCTCTTAAAACGATAAGCCTGACTAATATTTTTTATAGGCCGTCAGCCATTGTGAATAAATTACGATTTCCCGAGAGCCATGTAATAAAGAACAATTTATTTTTCCGATAATCTTTTAATGGTTCTGCTTTCAATACATGTCGCCTAAAAACAATGACTATTGCATTTGAAATATTTATCAGGGTGTATGTAATATATGTGATATTACCGCACGCTTCTCAAATTTCATTATTTTGCCTTTCCTTTATACAAGTTAGGTTTGACCAGTCACGCACGAACACACACACACACATACACATGCGCATTACGAGTTTACGAAGCGATTAATTTCGTCCGTAAAAGGGTTTTACGAAATAGCCCGCCTTTGATCTAATCTAATATTATCCCAGCTTTGAACTCACATATATCATGTATCTATATACGTATTATATATTCGACCTATAACGAACCACTAGTAACCCGTGAACGGAAGAATGAACAGTCTGTAAATGAGCGGTTTATGACGGCGAGGGTAATCTCTGCTTAGCCGTTCGTTAATAGATCACTTTCGACGAACTTATAATAGTAAAATTAAGTACTTTTACGTAATAAGCAGATATTCACTCGATCAATTCGCTTATTAAATGGGAGCAATACTCTTGTCGTTTCTTATTCATTTTGTTCGGATTCATTGAATGATTTCACACTTTATATTTCAAACTTTTAACTTCGACACCATCATCTTCATAGATTTTGAAAATAATATTTCCTATTATTACAATGTACACAATAACACACAGCCAGAAAATTATCACGAAGTGATAACGAAGTCCATTATTCGATCAATATTGTGATTGGATTAATTTTACTCCTAGTTGTGATCTGCTGCAATATTACTTCGACTCCAACCGTAGGTCAAACGAAGTATTGAATTTAGTCATTTCAGATCATAAGTATAAACTCTGCAAATGCAACAAAGAGTTCTGTTCATTGTCTAGATATAAGAAATGAACATAGACAATAGTGCTCGACTTATAAAACTGATTAGATTGTGCTATATATCCATATTATAACAGTGGGGGAATATTCCCAAAAATATTATTACGAAAAACTTTAAACTATCTTCTTGAATTTCTTAAAAAAAAAAAAAAAATTGGCTCATAATACTAGGAAAGATATAGCGAAATTAATAGGTATCGATTTTCTTAAATTAACCAACTAGAAGTCGAGACATCTACCATTTTTAACAAAATAATTGAAAAAAATCATGTCTTTCTTAGTTTAATGCCGAAAATGATGAGTGAGCACTCTTAATACTAGGAATTGCATACCGATTCAAGCATCCATTGGTTTTTTAAAATTGAACCAATCAGAATCTCCGATTTTCTGATCTCCAAACTGGATCAAAAATCTACGTGATTATGCATATGCTGGGAGAGGTTAACACTTGCGCGGTATAGTTGATGGTGACGATGGCATACGCGCAAATATTTTCGCAAGAAAAAAACCCAATCCAAAAGTCATTGGAACATTGACCAAACATTATTAGCGTACACGACAGAAATAGTCGAAGTACTGGAGGGAGCGATGACTACCTCCCATATCTATGTTATTAGTAGTGACATTTCTAGCGTCGTTTATATTGAAAACTGCATTTGTCCTACATTATTACTGCTACTTATTATTATCCTACTGAACATTTTAGCAATACATTCTAATAATTTTCGACGAGTATTTTTGGTTAAACCACACCGAACTTGTATAATTCATTCGAGTTTCATTCTAAAATTAGGAAAAGCGGTTACAGTAATTCATCCTATAAAAACCAAAAATAATCTTGTACAGTTTCGAAGCGGATTATCGACGTTAAAATGGTACCACTGTCGTTGCCAGCTGCATCTACGGTCTATTGGATAAGACAAACGAAATTTCAAAGCAGTCACTTAATTTCTATGTTACTTACCTTATCCTTATCCTTATATACATGGTAGTATTAGTAATCTTGGCAGATTCCGTATAATTCACGTAATCGAATTGCGCCAAGGCAGAATTTTCAAAGCTGGAAGATTTACACTTGTACTTGACTCTCAAAATTAATATCTAAGATGAATTCGTTATTTGAAGAATGTTTGATGATTTAAGCGGTACCCGCTGATAATAGGAACTCCGTAATGAAATAACTCCCCGAAGTCCATTACTCTTCCTTCGAAATATTGCCTGTCAGCTAGCGGTTTACCGAAGGGGTTCAAATGTCCGTGAATTACTCACCAATGGCGGGTGATTAAAAGTGCAAGATGACAATTTCTTAGTTTCGTAGTTAAAAGTCTATTGGCACATTTTCTGCATTTTTAAGATCAGCTATTTGTCTACGGAATAAATGTCTTGGGAATATAATAGATCATTTTAAAAGAATTACCAGCCTCTTTCATTTTTAATAATTGCATTATTATATTTTTGTTTTTACAGCATCATTGTCGGAACTGCGGGAACATCTTCTGCCATGCGTGCAGTGATAATACGATTGCACTGCCCAGTTCAGCGAAGCCAGTCCGAGTCTGCGACGAGTGTCACGTATTTTTAGTGGGACGCTATTCGGTGATGTATTAGCACAATAGATGTCGGTAGGACTTTGCCGACCGTGTTTTGTTTTTCCCTCGTAAATAGCATCAAAATATCGATGTCTGATTAAGCAAGCCAAAATGCAAAGAAGAAAAATGCCCGATGAATAGAAACGCACGCAGAGCAAGGAAATCAACAGTTTTAAGGCAGCGTGCAAAGAAAGTCTGTATTTGAAACGAAGAACCTCTTGGAAATGTTTATATCTCATTTTATCGACGTTTATAGATGACGATTTTTCGCTTTTCGCGTAGGCCTTTTGAATAAATCAGTTTATAGATATATTTATTATATGGAAACATACTTTAGCTGGTCGCGACGACGGGTGTTATTTTCGTTGAATTTATTTGTTTTCTTGAATGTACATATATATAATGCTGTAATAACCTGTTCCGTAAATCTCGAAAGGATTTAAAGTCCAAACGGTATAAATCAGATAAAATCACACATTGTTTCATATTTTGCGAAGTTTTGTAACTACTCCCAGACTGGAGAACTCACGTGTAAAGTAACATTAAGACATGCGATTATTCTACTTTCTTTTATACTTTCACAAAAATGTAACGATATTATGGAACAATATATTTTTAGAATCTCGATGAATTATATATTGAGGTATACCTCTAGATTCATTTCCCATTCATCACCTCGGACCTTATTCGCAACATACCGTTACGATATGTTTAATTATTTATGATTATGCAATTACAAGTGTTTTCTTATAATTTGATATACTTTCAATTAAACTATTTCAATGGCATTTTTAGGCGTGTCATTATCGCAGTATCCTTCAATCGAAAAATAATAATCATTGATCGATAATGTTAGAATACTTCAATAATGTACAAATTCATGGTAACCATTTTAATCATTGTTATTATTTGTTTCAAAATTGTGATTTTTTTTATTAAACATACAATAATGCGGTATATGGCAACAATAAATTTTCTTCTTTTGTCGTGTATCGTGTAAAATCTATCAATTTTAACAAATTTGACATGCAATGACGGATTTTCTAGTACAACATTTTTAAAAAATGTCTTCGAAATTTTAAAATACTTTGACTCTTTTGTTTTGTGAATGATATCACCTTATTGGCTTTTCAAAAACATTTATAAAAAGTTATTGATAATGTTCGTACAGTTACGTTCGGTTTATTTTTTTTTATTTTTTTTTTTAATAAAGGTATCACAAAATTATACAACATGTAACAGTATGGATGTTTGATGATTCAAATGTACAAAGTCTAATATGAAATGTCGTAATGAAGTAATCGTTAATCACCATCAGGCTAAAAAATACATTCAATTCACTGTCAGACTTATTCGTAGGTAAAAATGCTATGAAGTGACAACTCTGAAGTTAATCATCTCCATCAACGAGATTAGCCTATCAAATTTGATATATGACGAAAATGTGATTTATACATACATGAGTATGGAAAACATCATCTTCTCATTTCGACTGACGAATACTAAAAATTGCATTGTTATAATAATATTATTTTTTAATTTGTGCGACGATTTGAATTCTAATAATTACTATATATATATATATATATATATATATGTATGTATATTACATCTATATTATTATTATATAGATGTAATTGTAGCTGATCTAATTGTCCGATATTTTTTCAAATTACAATTCAAAATACAAGCCTGACAATGCTTGTTTCAGTTTTTTTTTTTATTTCTATGTTAAAAATATTCCTACACTCAAAGTCACATCTGGACAACTGCTTTTCATGTAATAATACAACAAATTTCACTTATCTCCAGTGTTGGTAGAGCTAAAAGTGGTTGATTAATCAAGGAATTGTTTTTTAATTATTGCTATTATTGCCAAATGGAAAAATCATGTTAAACTCTAGTCTTAATAATCGGAGATTAATGTCAAAGTTCTTCTTCGTATTTGAATTCCGATTTAGGGTTCATTTTTCTCGCTGACTCCAAATATATCGCAAACTTCAGTTGATTATAAGAGTAAAAAAAGTTCAAATGATTTAATATTGTAGCCTCTAATAATCGAATAATTAACGGGTGTACAGATCTTCTTGATTGAAGAAAAGAAAGTATTTTTACAAGAAAACATTCATATCTGGTCATCTACGAAAGACGCCGTTCAACGAATTCCAATTTTGGACCTGAATGTTTTCCAAATATAAGTTGAAAATGTGCTTATGACGTTGCATTGCAATTAGTTATTAAAACGATACTATACACATAGCATAACATTTCAGATTTGTAAGTAATTGTATTAAATGTAGTTTTATAGCACAACACTTTATAATTAGAATGTAGGGAAAGCTTTTCGAACGTTATTTATATATTTCTGTGGAAAAATTCGCATTTACATCGAATCGCGTCGTTACTTATGCATATTTCAACATCCGGTGCCTTAAATGATTTACTGAAGTTTAGAACAGCTTTCATGCAGTAATTTCTATGGCGTACCACCCAAAAGTTTCATCCGCTACATTTAAAAATTAAATTAGTCTCTTTATAGAGCTATTTTCAAGTGCTGGGATTTAATTTTAGTTTGAAAAATAAATTGCCAAAAATTACCAATAGCATAATAAAGCTGAATTTATCCCTTAACATAAGGACGTTCTGTTTAATATCTGGAAAAATAAACAATTTTTTCAAATAAATTTGTTACTGCTAAGTGTCAAACGAAGGTATTAATATTCACCACTAAAAATTATACACTTGATAGATTATGCTATGGCGTTGAGCTGGGCTGAGACGGAATAGATCGTGCAGTTACTAACTTGACAGCAAGTTAGAAAGCTCGTTAATAGTAAGGGGGCGTTGTGCACTTAATGAGGCTAAATTGATATCGATCCATACTTCAGTTTATTTTAATAGTTCCAAAGGTAACAAACTCAAGTTCATCTGTTTACGAATACATAAACAGCGTCTTCTAATTTCCGCTAGATTACCATTTTTGTTGCAATTGTAAACATAATGTAATAGCACGAAATATTACCCAGTACTAATTACAATTAATTTACGAAGCTTTTCCTTGTTCCCCTTTTGCATATTCTCGAATCTCTTTATCTAATCAATTTAAAAATATTACTTTAATAAATAAGACAAATGCATCCAATGATTTCCTTTGAAGATAAATTTTGCATAACACAAAATTAGTTTTGAATTTACAGTAGGTAGATTATAATTGAAATTAATTGCTTTTAAAATAATAAATAATACTATTGGTCTTATGATCTCTGCAGATCTAATTTATAAAAGTAATAAAATTAATTTATAAATAATTGAGGCTATATCTAATTTAATCTCAAATCAGCTTGGTGAATCTAGATCTAGTTAAAATGAACTGCGTCAGATTAGAATATCCACAACCCTGACTTATTGTGTTTAATTGAATAACGAGACTAACAACTCCTAACAAGACTCTGATATGATAAAGTTCCATGTCATTCAGATATGATAATAGGTTCGCATAATATTGTATACGATGTGTCATAAAACCGACATATGAATCTTTTTTCATGTTGTTACATTCAAGAAACTTCTTATTTGTATTTCCAGAAAATAAAAACATACGATTGCACTATCTAAAGTCCCAAACAAGGCATTGTTTCTCATTAGAACAGTCCGTTGTTGCTAAGCTAATCTAACCAAACCTTATTCTTGTTCACGGTTTTTATTAGAAAAGTACTACTTTTTGGTTACTCGTGTATCAAAGAATTGGCAAGTTGTTAGTACAAAAGTCTCTAATAGATAATCGCGGTTTAATTTCTTAATTTGAAAATGACTTGGTTATTCCTGTTAAATTGAGCTTCGGTGCTAAATATTTTTAATATCGATCTTTGCTTTGACATCATATAACGAGGGCTTTAAAAAAGGCACAAGTTACAGTGATTTTCCACAAGATAAATTTTGTATGACACGCGATTTTACGATTCTGCAATTCTTTTATAAAATTAATTATTATACTAATTTCATTTCGGTACTGTAATTTTGTCTGATGTAAATGTTAAATTAAAAAGAAAAAAAAAGTTAACGTACAGATCATCAGTGCTTATGCTTATCGATTTTCAATAATTTTCAAACGTCAAAATTTCTACATTATATGAAAATAGTACATTTTCCTTCTCGATACACATGTAATAGCGGATATATATTAAATTTTTAAAACTGAAGGATAATATATTCGGGGAATTGAGAGAGGTAAAAAATTACGATATTAACGGACCACGTGTCCACGATCTCTTGCAGCAGGCGCTCTAAACGGACTTCGGCCTTGGTATAGAGGATCATTCAGAATCCGCATGTTAAAATTACATTGGTAAACGATTTATTTCCAACCGTTATTTTGAATTCTTTACTTTATAGACGAAACTCAGATGTTAAATCAATTTCAGAATCTTCTCAAGATACATGCTCATAAATTGTTGCTGGAAAAAAAATTTGATTAGCGGACATAAAGGGTATGTCCTCTAAAAGATAACATTTTGAATTCTTAAATTCTTCGGCGACCAGTAATCTTAAAGGCAAGTATTTTCAGTTATATTCTTTTAATTACAAAAAAAAAAAGATTCGAGGATAATATCATCATTTACATCAAGTTTTCAATTAAAAAATAAATGTCAGCTGATTTCACTA
Source organism: Trichopria nigra (assembly GCA_030522945.1). Classification (NCBI taxonomy): domain Eukaryota; kingdom Metazoa; phylum Arthropoda; class Insecta; order Hymenoptera; family Diapriidae; genus Trichopria; species Trichopria nigra. Next base: position 11,640 of record JAPYZR010002953.1, read on the forward strand.
GATGTATCCATATCTTCTTAAAATCTGAAATTCTTTGAAATTTATTCGTACTGAAAATGTCTATGATAAATTAGACTGGAATTGGCTGCTTTTATTGAAACGTATATATTAATTTTTACAATTAATTTTGAAGCAATGATTTTTTTCGTTTTTTGTTTAATCACTATATATTTTCGGGTCTACTTTCTCGGTAAATCTTGCATTTCGATAGGTATAACAAATATGGTGCATTTAAAGAGAAAATATACGCAAAAAATAGGAAATATATTTTTTCACCGCTTTCTTCTTACTAGAAAAAGCATTTGTATATTTTTCATGTATATTTTTTCGAAAATCAAGTATAGCATATACTATATTTTAGTCCAAGTCTAATTTCATGTTGAATCATAGAATATGTTAATTTTACGTTTTTAATTCAATATATCGGAAAAATGGATAAATTATTATTGTTTTCACAAACATATAGGTAACCGAATTGGTAAAGTCGTTATATAGCTTTAAAAATTTATTCATGTTTTGGTGTCACCTTCCAATCCGAACCTGGTAATAAACTTTTTGCACTCAAAATGGCGCGTGCAATATGGCGGATTCAGTACAAGATCCTTACTTGATTTCAAGATTTCTTGAATTCTTTTTTTTCTCAAAAACAACGCATCTAACGTCACATTTGTCATAGGCACTATCGTTTACCAATTTTATGCAGGTATTAACGTGAGTATTTTTCCATTTTATTAATTAATCACTTAAGAATAATATTAAAACAGTTAAAATTGATTATTTGCCCCTTAAGGGAGATAAGAGAAAGTATAAAAACACGGACATTCCCCTTTACGTGCAATATTTTAATGTACATGCATTGAATTATCAGTCGGAATTTAATTTCATTATTTTTTTACGAGGAATTGAAAAATAATTAAATATTTTCGCTTGCCAGTTAATTCGCGTTTATCCAAACAACACATTGTTTGGCATTCAGCACATGCTGCCTTTATAATTGACGTAAAGACGACCCAAACGTGAGCGGTATTTGCCGAATGCCGAAGCCAAACGTTTGACCAATACGTTCAAAGTCATGCAAAATATTTTCGATGTATGTGCTGAATGTTCACTGCAGCCATCAAGGTTTAGGAATACCGTGACATGGAATGACCTTAATTTATTAAGCTCTTGCTTGCATTACAGATCATTTTATTTATACGCAATGCACACAGGAATTTAATAATTATGTAAATGTGAACATTTATCAATTATTTTGAGAATTTTCACTAAGTAATCGGTTTATGGTGGACTTTCCAATTTTCAGACCATGTGTTAAATCCACGTGACAATAATTCACAACTGATACATGCGTAAATATGTAATTTTTTTTATTGAAAAATCTTTCGTCGTCTATTCTTTAATTTTGTCCGATAAACATCATGTACGCATACAGTTTAAAAAAATGTTAAGATTGTAAAGAATTCATAGTTCATAAAGTTCACATTCTTATATCTAAACTAAGTTCTGACATTTTCATGTTTGAATGCTAGCCGCATATGACAGTTCAATTTCCTGAACAAAGTCGAGAAGTTTTGTGGGCACAGAAAATCTTATAAAGTTTCGAGACATATCGTGAAAAAAAAATGATGAGATTACGATAATAAATACTGGTTTTACAATTTACGTGTACAATGACATTCGACATTCGTGTTTTCTGCGAGTCACATTTTACATGTCAATATAAATGAATAAAAAAAATATATAATAATTTTACTCTGTAATGAGAAAATTACCCGTAATTCTACCTGAGAGAATAAAATCTAGGAGCAGCAATTCCGTTTGCAGGGTAAACTATGAATTAGAAATTGTGAATACGTAGCTACTAGCGTCGCTTTATAACTTGTGAGTTTTCCGCTGAATTAGCGTTTCCAACTTTAGTTACTTTAAACTTTACTCAGAGCGCTGCACGTATAAGAAACTCTCACTTCTCTTCTACATCCTTTCGCATTTCTAAAACCAAACTCGAAAAAAAAGTATGTTATATATATGTCCCGGAATGAAAATACTCAATGTTGTTACTTTACAATGTTACAATGAAATAAACATAAATGGTACACAACTCATTCATCTCTTTCTAGCGACAATAATCAGTTACTTTTTTTATAATAAAATAATATACTCCTGACTAAAGAAGTGGACAAAGCACAACTTATCAGGAAATAATTGTGAATTACCTGAAACGTCATACTGCATACTGGGATACGTTCTCTTAATATACTGAAATAATTTCATGAGAACTTTAAGATTTTCGTTTGTAATTGTAAGTTTATCGAATTTATTTCTACGTTGGTGTACGTAATATGTAAAATGTCGTGCCAGAAAATCCCTCTGCATTTTACAATCGTCATTTCATGACATTATACGTTATCGTTGGACCCTGAAAGTCGCACGATAACGCCTTAAGTCGGATTTAGTCGCCCGGTTTCTTGCATGGCATCACCCTAACGCAGGTTTGGATTAACAAAAATTACAATCACTAAAGATTCGTTAAATTTTAACAAAATATTTTACACGAGGTTTTTGTACATAAATGAAAAACATCGGTTCTCGTCGTTTAAAAAGAAAGTTGTACTTGCGTGTCAGATTACGACTGACAGCCGTGTATAGTCTCACGCGACGTGTATTCGCCAGTTCTGGATAGGCTTGGACAAACGTGAGTGATTGGAAAAACGACGAGTACTTGCAGAACAATTAGCTTTCCAATTCTGACAAGATCATAATAAGTTTGTACAAGACGTGCAGAAATACGGATGTAAAACTATTTTATAAATAATATTTATATATATGAATCTAGAACGACAATTATATTTTCACGAGTTTTATTCATTCTGATAATATTAACGTAATATTTCTTTCGATTGGGGGTGAAAAAAATACGAGTTTCTTTCAATAAGATTTTATCGATTATAGTTTTTCTTCCGAATTTTTCAATTGGTGAACCATTTCCAATATTACCATAATAAATTAAAATTTTTTAGATTCGCCTCGTTCCATAAAAGGAGATTCGGACAGAGTGAATTGATTACAATACGATTCGTCGGCTCGAATAACAAAGACTCTCATTCGTTCCGTTTTTCCAGAGCGGTCGGACTATCAATTACAGACCAGCTGCCACATTAATTGAATAGTAAACATAATTGCCAATAATGTGAAACGTATACAGATTTTAGCACTTTAATTTGCCGGTTTTATTGTTTAACTTATTGATTGACGCTGTTGTACGGCATTATTTGGTTCACTGTCATTAATTATAACCTTCATAGATCTACATTAAAAGAATATATGACCGTTGCGTGTTTTTACAACGCCCGTAACGATTACTTCATATACAAGTATATTCCATTAGGATTTACAAATTTTCATTCAATGGATTGAAAGTTACATTCGATAGCATTTTTTTTTAACAATTTTGCCGAATTCAATCCGTAATCTTCAATATTTGAACTATGTTGTAAATTCCTAACACGAATTACACGTCACAATTGTGATCAATAATGGACCAGAAAGTAGAACTTAAGAAAGTATATATTACTGAAAAATTACAGTAATGAACTGCAGAACTTAAATCGTGTTAATGTATATTAATATTTAACCTTTAGACTGCCGGGATTTGAAAGAGCATATCGCCCTCAGAAAACTGGTATATAAGGTATCTTATATCAACGATTGATCATACACAAAGTGTATTGATTTTCCGGCAGTCTAAAGGTTAATAATATGCATTCAAGAATTTGCATTAATGTTGTATTTCATTAACACAATAATATATACATTCAAAACCAATCATAAATTAATATTTTCGTTTAAATTTAGATTTGTAAGTCAACATATTATAATTCTAGCAAAAAAGTCTATAATTCAGATTGTTTTGATTTTTAAAATCTGATGGTAACTTTGTTGTTATTGTTATTTTTTTTTTTTTTTAATGAAAAAATTTTCTATATGTTTGTTTTGATTATGTTCTACAGCTAAGATTTTAATATTTTTGAAATCAAAACTATGTCCCATCTCTATTCTATGCATAGCAAGTCCCGTATATATTTGTTTTCATCTTCATAAAAATAAATCTTTTGTTTTTTGATATTTAGTAATTTGTAATTGTTTGTTAAAATTTTCTTCATTCTGCTTTCTTAACAATTTTTTTCTTCGTTTCAGTTCTATTGATTCAAACTTGGAGTTGATATTATTGTAAATATTTCCTATTTTTTTATTCTCGTTTATCATTTATCAAATTGATTGCCATTCAATCGTTGTTATCGTAATTGTTTTAATTCAGTCCAAATATATATGTCTGTTTTCAACTGTATTTCAAGACACTATAATAAAATGATAAATTACATTTTAAATGACGATATTGTGACATTGTCAGTAATGAATTGGCAGAATAATCCTCGCATAATGTAACCTGGAATGATAGTTCTTCCGAAAATACTTACATGATCGATTTTAGTGGTTTTAAAACATGTTACGCTTACAAGCGAAGAAGTTTGTGCATGTGTTAAATTCGCGGTAGAGCTACCGATCAAATTTTACCGAAATAAAGTTTCAAATTATTCATATTTAGCGCATACAGAAATTCCATCTAATTTCGATAATTGAATTGCTACCATCTTCACAAATTTATGTCACACTAAACATAAAACGAGCTAATAACGAATATGGAGAATTAATTTTCGAATTAAAAACAAAAAAAATTAAAACTTTAAATGTTATTATATCAAATGTTATTTTTTGTAAAACATATAACTATTTGATAAATACTAGAGTACAGAGTTGAATAATTTAGCGACGTACATTTTTGAAACCCTAACAAAATGTTCTATTAAACATCGCCCTTTTATGTCTTAGCCCGAAGATTAAGTAGAAAAACCCCTCTAAGAACCGAGGATTACTGAAAGAATGACTTACGGGAAACAGAAGGGTTTATCAATCAAAGCATTCGATGTTTACCTATTTTTAGAGTAAATAATTTTATGAAACTAGATTAAATAACATTCCGAATCTATGGTAGTAATCATCGCTTACATTTACATTTATAGAGCTTTGTCTTTGCTTTGTTTTGAAAACGATCCCGTTGAAATCGTAAATTCCTAACCTAAAAAGTAAAAAACATCTCATTTTTTTATTTTGTTCATTCGGCTGCGTTACTAGTATTTCGAGGGTTATGTATACGGTTGTAAAACACTTTTCCACAAAACCGATTAGAAATTGAACGAGAATTTCGTGAAACGTTTCGGAAATGCGATATTTTCTATTGTTTTATGGATTTTTCGTTCATTTTCACACCGACCTTTTTTTCTGATATTTATTTTTTTATATGCATGAAATCGAAGAAGAAGCGAAACCGAAATTTCAGAAAAAAACCACAAGTTGCATCTCTTAAAATTTTTAAGGTTCGTTTTGCGAATGTAATATAGACGTTGATGAAACTTCGTTAGCTGTTACAATTGTTGTAAAATATTATACATTTTTCTTACGCATAGTAAAATATCTGAATATGAGAGAGTAACATTAAATATTCTTGGGAAATGAAATAGGAAATTCATGAACCAATAGGAGTTCATGCCATACAGTTTTACCATCGGACAGTAATAACTTTAATTTGTATTTTATATGTTTGGACCCTGGTAGAATTGAAGCAAGTTCTACGAGATTAGAATAATAGGCCTAGAGTGGCAAACTTGATTTCTACTAGGCTAGTAAAAATCTGCCAGGTCTTGCAGAATTGAAGCAAGTTTTACTAGATTGGAATTACAGGCCTACAGTGGTAAACTCGGTTTTTACTAGGTTCGTAAAACATGGCAGGCCTTGACACGAATATAGATAGGGCGTATGGATTTTCAAGTTAATAGATAAATTTTATTATTCTTGGTATCCTTGGTTCATTACTACATTCTTTATCATACTACACATATTATTGATGTTTTTATTTTCAATTAAAATTATAATTACAATGTAAATGTAACTTCAAATATAAATGAAAAAAACACATATTTTACGTAGGAAAAACGTGGTTATTCTTCACTTTCCTCACGATAACATTCATTCAAAACCGAACATGCCTATCAAGGTTCTATTATTGACAATAATGTCAAGTTTAATCTATGGAAAACTAAAGGAAAGCACTTCGCCGCCCCAACTCGGCCATGCCGCGTAAGACCGGGCGGGAAACTAGTCGACCAAAAAGTTACATAGTTGCCAATGGCCTACTAAGCTTTCCCCAACAGGCCTAAGCTATTCCTATGGAATTCATTCAATGGCTTGTTCTGGAAACTAGATTCAATCTCTACCAGGGGAGTGCCCTCTTTTTAAAGAAATCCTAAAAACAAAGAAAATTTTATATTTTTATTCTAAAGAATTTTAAGTTTTAATGCGAAAACGATGTTGAATCTCGTTTAAACAGTAGAACGAATGGAATAATAACTTGTACTTTGAAACCCATGGGGCATAATTATAAAATCCAAAATGCCGGAAAAATAAACGATAAAAATAGCGGAATCACAATTTTCCTTTTGTAAAGTAGCTACTAATAAAGACTATATAAGTAAGGGTTACTTTTGATCATGGATCTATCGTTACAATTTCAAAATTCAAAATGGCGGCCGAAATATATCGTACAACTGCTAAGAAACTTGATTATTTATGCGAATAAAAATGCTAAACTAACTATTTCGATGTTTTTCGGGTCATTGATTAGGAATTTGAAGTCAAAATTACAAAATTCAAAATAGTCGCGTAAGTAAATTTTCATGCGTGTGTTTATATTTTTTCCTTTACATTACTTAAATTCCATACGAGGAAAACAAAAATACCTGACCGTTGTAAAAGACCGACGTACAATAAATACGCGTAAGTTGAAGCGGGATTTATCTGTCATACGTATACATCGTATATAAGCGGTGGAATAAAAGAAATCGCACATTTCCGTGGATATAACGGTGCTGTAACATTTGATCTAGTTGCTCCTCTTCACAGAGAAATTTTGAGCAAGTGTCGTCGCTGCGCTAAAGTTGCACCCGCGGGCTAAGGGGCGCTTGCGCGCAATCACTGGCGGCAAAGGGGTGAAGTTGCGACGCTGCTAAATATACCAGATGCGGGCGCCAGTTGACGTAGCCACGTCGTCGACGTCGCAATGCTCGTTCTCACGATTCCGTTTTTCTGCTTCGCGACATGGGCATCGGCTTTGAGCGAACAGTTCTCAGGTAAATCGAACAAAAAAAAATTTTTGAAATTTGACAAATTTACAACACGACACCCGTCAAAGTATTCGACAGATTTCACGTGTGCGTTTCCGACCGAGTTTATCACTTTTATATCTTATCATTTCGCTGCCGAACACGCGGCAGAGCAGCAGCCCGTATTTTCACCCTACTGGCGCGTGCCAATAAGAGATCAAACGATTCGGGATTCGCAGATCTGACAATCAGGCATAGTATGACGCGCCGTTTTTTGCCGTTTAATTTTATCGACGTGTCACCTTCAATATTGTCTGGATCAAAGGCAAAATTATCGCCACTCGTTCGTCGAAATTGATGAAACTTTTCCCGTAGAAAGATTGTTTTTAATGGGATATCTTAGAAATGGAAGAAATACAAATTTTTTTACAGCAGAGCAGTAGTCAGTCGGAATGTGCAATTATTTACATTTTCAAATGCAGTTAAACTTGTTGGAGCGAACGGCAATGCCAGCTCCTTTGTGGATTCCGCACCGTTTTTTTTTCTTTTTTTTTTTTATTACTTTCTTGAATGTCGATGAAAGAACTAAAATGCGTCGAGTGAGGCTGCAGCCAAAGGAATCGCTAAAAGGCTAAAACGTGAAAGAAGGAAACCTCAAAATTAAAATCTAGTGCTACTTGGAGGAGACATTCTCAATGCCTTATTTTCTCCTATAGAATGAGACCTACTTTCGTCTTGTTCTGGGATGGCATGCGAAGCACTTAAAAAATATTTGATGCTTAGAGCTCTGAAGAAAAGGGCTGAACGAGTGACTAACGCAGGACTGAAAATGCCATTCGATATATAGGAATGCGTTCTTTCTTATTCTTACAGATAACTCAAAGAAGCGTGCAAATGTAGGTGAGTGCGAGAATGATTCAGGCATTATTTGCCCGACGATACGATACCGAAACTACTCGTGCTAAATTGTTGTAAATTGTAATACTGATTAATGCTCCGAGTAGATACGCGCGCTTTAAGTAGAAAAGTGTGTTCATTCTATTCATTTAAAATCTTATTAAAAGTTGGTATCTACTTGAAATATTAATCACTATCACGTTTAATACAGCTTTAAGTAGTTTGATGCCGTATCGTCGGACATCTACGCAAGTTTGTAAGTAGTTTTGGTATTTCAATGTCAGACAAATTTATGTGTTAATTTTTTTTGTTATTAATCTTTCCAACTAATTCCTGGATGTATTCGGCTACATACATTATTATGTAATGTTTATTTATCTAGTCGTATACAAATAACGTTCGATCATGAACACATGATATTGCACGTGATTGATCATATGTGGTTTATTGACATCCTTCTGAATGACACAGATATGAAAGTGTAAACACGTAGATGTGCGGGGTAAATATATACACGTGGATCAGGGTATAATGTGTTTCGTAGAGAAAAATATTTGTATTAGGGAGACATTGATTATTGGATCAAGTTTTACGTTCGAATTGAGAAAATACTGACTTATATAATCGGTAACGTTAAGCCATTCCTTCTTAGTATTATGAATCTTTGAAGAGGTTGTATTAACGGGGACCACCGCCGAGACTCGTTGCATAATTAGAGATCAATATCAAAATTTATTGTGTTCCAGTGCTTCGTTAGTGTAGAGATGCATTATGTACAAATTCGTTACGTAATGCTGGTAGAAAGGAAATTATTCATGTTTGTCAACAACAAAATATCGTATAAAATAAAACCGAGATCGAACGATTAGCTATTCTCTTTTTAAATAAGATGATCAAGAAGAAATATTTAACAATTAAATATTCATAATAAATGTAGCTTTAAAATTATAAAAAAAATTATTTAATCGACGATATAGTAATATTGTAGAAATAATAATAAACAACAATTTTTTTATTTCTATAAATTAAAGAATGAAATCTTCCAAACATTGCAAAATGACGTCTTTTAAATTTTTAAGATTTGATTATATCACCTTGACACCTTCGCGTGAATGAATGCTGAAAATATGCAAAAAAGAATTCAGTAAGAATTGAAAAACACACCATTAAGATAGCGCGGTCTTTATCAAAGGAGAATCGAGGATTATAATAGATGAATAATTACGGCGATGTATCATAAAATTTTCATTTTATTAGGTATAATTACATTTTTCGGTGAAATATCCTTTTAACTGCATTATCATATTTGTAGTGCGATATTGCACTCCCCGCAACTTAATACAATTCATAAAGCAATTAATGCCAAAGGTTTTAGACGTAATAGCCGGACGTCCCGAAATATCAACTAGTCGAATCTAATAAACTCAACTTTGTAATCTCCTGCGAGATAGTACTATGAATCCTCAAGTTGTGTATATGGTATAGGTTTTTCATCGCGAGTTCTATTGCGAACGCACAATAGGGTATACGGCAATGCTTCAAAAGTCGTGACATTATCTCCGTTCGATATGTCCGTAGGGTTAATTATGACCAATCCGATGTGTTGGAACTTTCATTAATTACCATACTCTATTAAGTGTATATATTACTTTTATTCAGAAATGTTCAGATTTATATCATTGACATAAATCCTGAACATTTACCGAACGATAAAAAGGTCAAAATCGAAATTATGATTAAAAAAAAAAAAACATCTTAATCAAAATGAGAAACACGCCCCGACGACGACATGACTTCCTTTCGGAGGAACGAAAGTTCGATCCGCCTTTGGGTCTCACTGACGGCCTTCGGCCGCAACCACTCGAATTTTCAGTTTTGTGTTTTCGAAACTTCATCTGCTGCAATCTAGGCGACTGTGTGAATTTGTATATAAGGTTTTTTTTATTGTTTTTTTTTTCTTATTTTTATTCTTCTATCCTATATTATTTTATTTCTATCTCCTTTTTTTAAGTGTAATTATTTTATTTAATTATCATTTATTATTTATTATTCCACCAATATTAATTTTTGAATTGAATTCAAAGTTTATTTAAAAAATGATATTTAAAAAAATAGCAATCCCGGTAACCTCCCAGTAAAGAAGTTAGTTCAAATTCAAATTTCCCATGTCCGTGAATTAGACAAAAAATGAAAAAAAAATTTCATGAAAATTCGAAAATAAAAATAATATTTTACCAGTTTTATTATTCCATTGTATGTTTGTTTTGCTTGGGGGGGGGGGGGGGTGGGGGTGGGGGGGGGGGGGGGGGTGGGGGGGGGAATTGAGTTGTACAATTTTTTCGTGATTTTTATATGAAAATTTTTAAATATAGCCATAAAATCTGTAATATATCGTTGATATCATTATTTGCTTTTTTTATTAAAAATAATTTAAGTCGACAAAATCACTTTAAATCTTGACTAGGCTTAGCCATAATAGAAAATTATGATTACTAAATCTAGGTATCCACGAATTAAAAAAAAAAAAAAATACAAAACATGGCATTTTTCGATAAAATTGTATTTAAATCAGTTGCTATCGAACTTTGATATTTAATCGTTATTTGCTTACATTATTTGCACGTATTTCTAGAAAAATGAATATTTGAAAACTGCCCTTTTACACAGAAAATTTTACTGTATATATACATTGTGATTACATAGTCTCTTGATTTACCTTCGAAAAAATCGCCCAGTTTGTTTAAGAAAATGCTTCTTTTTATTGAAATATTTACTATCCAAATATTCTACTGACAAAAAATTTCGAGCGTTGGTTTCTTTGAAATAATTCCAAGTATTTCAAATATCGTGTAACCCAAGTATTTAATTGTACCAAGCCATCGTTTTAAAATGCCAATATTATAACATTCATATATTAATTAAAACTTTTTATGTATTTCGCAATCATAGTTTTCTTTTCAACGTTTGAAATGACGTAGATAACCTAACCTAACCTAAATTACCTTACAGGTCGTGAAGGTCTTTGCACATTTTTAAATCTACATAAGTCAATTGTTAATTTTTCTGACCTCCAATGACGTGTCAAGAACGACTTTTAGTTTTCAAAATTTTTTTAATAGACATGTATTAGATGTGATTCAAAATCTGCCATTTTGTTTCCAGAATGTGATAAATTTATTATTGATACAATTATTCTAAATAAAAATTTGAACGAATATTAATTAACTTTTCCTAAATTGTCATTTTCTTCAATAATTGTAATTCATCAATAAAAGTACTTCAAAATTCAATGCAAAGTGTTTTCTAGTTGGAGTTGAATGTCATATTTTCGGCATTACGTCGCAACGTCTATTTCAAAAACACTAGCCAAAGTCTGGTTTAATACGCCGACACGTGGATAAGAAATGTAATATTCAATCGAACTTGTCGAAAGTATAGCATAGCAGATTCTTTGAAGAGTGTTGTTTCATACGACACTACACTGTGACATTTTTGAATAATACTTGAAAAATTCTTGAATATTTTATTAAATCTTTCCAAATACAAAGTCTCAAATCTTGATATTATTTTGCAATTTTTCATGTTTTACTTCAACGGAGAGAGAATAATATATATATATCAATTGCGGTAGACATAAATCAATTAGGAAATTCTCTTTGAGTGAAAGGAACCAAGCGTTTCCATTCAGTGATTCCTTGACGGTCTGCAGAGAGTTCAAGATTGAGTACATAGCGGAATAATTGTATTTTTAATAAGGGTTCAAATGCCATTTTAAAATGTCAATAGGGAAGTCTGAAAGTGCGTACAACGGCAATGAAATGAAGCAGTTTAAGATTTCTTTCTCAGAGATGCATTTGCTATTGTCTCATTATATATATATATATATTATGTATGTCTTTAATGGCGTTATTTGATATATAATACCTATGCATATCCAAGAAAGATTTTCTTGGAATTTTTATGATTTTCCGGACAGACTGTCGTTATGTCAAAATTAATCATCAGCGTCAGTGAATTCACTGTACTTTTTTAATATTTTTATAAGTTTATTAATTGAATAATTTTTGAAACATCAGAAATTTGACAAAGAATTCGTGCATATATTCCTAGACTTTAAATCTGTCCTCAAAATACAAACCCCTTTTTCCTACTTGTGATATAATTAAAAGTTAACAAAATATTATTAAACATCATTGATCAAAAGATGATGATAATAATAGTAATAATAATAATAATAACAACTTGTAACTGATGTGAATTAGGAAAGTACTAAACTATTCTCCATTTATATCGAAAAATCTAGTCTATTTATCATTTCGAATAATCGTGTTTATTGTTCAATTAGCCGGACAATCGAATAAAGACGTTCGCGTAAAATATTTGAAACATCCAAAAAGCATTGATAAGAAGAAACGACGAATTCTAGTTCCGTTACAGTAAAATTAAATCGATTTAATTAAATAACGTCGGGTTTTGTGTGTTATTGGCATTTCCCCAGCCTCAGAGCCATGTTGTCTTCGAAAATTCATTTCGATACCTGCACAGTATCCCACTTTACTATAGAGAGGCTGGAGATGAAACTCGCTAATATTGGGTGTTTTCCCGAGTACTGACAAAGCAAACTGCAATGTTTACGAAAACGTTGGAAGGATTATAGCTCCTTCGAACATTGTGCTGGTTCGAAAGCTTTATATTTCAGCACGCTCGCTTCACTTTAAAATGCACCCAATTAGATCTGCTAATGAATTTCAAACTTTATTCTATCGGGAAAGTGAAATTCGTATAATTACTACATTTTAATTATTAACTGATTGATCGAATTGTGATATTGCCGAACATTATTGAAATATAAAAATACTACAAGTTCCATACAAATCAGAGTACGAATAGAACAATTTAAAATCAGACAATGCTGTGTGCTTCGGAAAGGAGGCTTTTTAAACGGCTCTTTATTTAAGGTATCGATTTTCAAATGCTTTAACACCTGGTAGAAACTATAAATTTATCATTCTTTGAATGTTATGCAGATGACGCATGTGAGAATATATATGTTACGAGGAATTGTCCTTTTTATTTCAAACGTCAGCTTTTAGCGTGAAATTTCGCACTTGATTGAAGCTCTTTTTTTTACTGGCCCATAAAAGTTTACACTTCACATTTAATATAATATTTTACACCAGTGTACGAATTGCCCTTCAGCAGAAACATTTTATTTGTAAATACTCTATCTGTATTTGATTTAATACAGATTAAAGTTTTATATTTAAGTTAGGAGTGAACTTTTTTTTAGGAGTGAACTTTTAGGAGTGACATTTCACCCTATACAAAGAGTGAAAATTGGGCTACACTTTGAGGCAATTTTAGTTCTAGAAATTTAGAGAGTTCGCGATAAAATCACGTAAATGATATTGACAGTAAGAATTTTAGAAGCCTACTCTATAAAAAACAAAAAATAGTACTCTTTAAATTTATTCGAGTGAAATTCCACTCCAATAAGCATATTTATTGGATTTTCGATTGTTTTAGGGGTTGTGTCATCGCGTAGCGGATTTAATTCCCGATGTTTCGCAAACATTGCCGTTTGCTTATTCAGGGCTAAACTGATATTGAGCGTAAATTTGAAAAACTTTCTCTTGTACAGGCCATACGAGCAAATCAAATACTGGCCAATCGGATGCCGACCAATCAGTTTAAAGAATTCTTCCGTACTGGATGAATATCTTTCCCAGAGTCGCTGTTTATGTTGGACTGTTGCATTATTTCTATCGCCAGTCGATTTATTGTAGCGGAGAGCTTGCTTCTTGGTTTCTTACTAAGATGCTTATGTCGTCGTAGAATCTGATGTTCCGTTTCTATTTTGTGTCCTGCGATGCTGGATTTGTAGAATTGTTATACTTTGGTACAATGTTCCTGCACTTTTCCCTCGTACTGAATTGTCTTCTATCTCTTCTCTTCAATACAATCATGATATATCGTAAACTCCTGAAGAGCTAATAGGTATGTGATGTTTTGGGATACGAAAATGATGTTAAGAGATCTGTGATATTTTGTAGGTTTTAAAGACTGTTGATATCTGGGGCTTACGTAGAATCCTATTGATTTTATCAATCACCCCCTTGTCATGATAAGGCAGAAATTCCTTTCATTTTTCTGATGTTTTCGTTTTGACGTTCTTGATGATTTCTTCATCTTAATTTCTCTATCGTGTTGTAAATGTATACCTACAAGATTAAAGTCAGTCCTTTATAGTTCATTTCAAATGTGTAGTTACATGATTTTTTGGAACTTTAGGCTCAATTAAAACTAGAAAATGTGCAATAAACGAATCTAAAAAAATGCTAGAAGAGAAAATTATAGTTCTAGTGCAAATGTTGATTTTTAACTTTTACCAAAAAATGGCAATATATAGTCTATTTTTGTCATGTTACGTAATTTGTTTTATGATTATCTTGCTACTGCCGAACTATTTATGTTTGCATTTTGCCATGATTATACGTATAATGCGAAATTATCGATATTTAGTTTTAGTTAATATGCAAATAATTTTATGCGCGAGTTAACTTGATTTCTATAATTACATGTTTTTAATGATTACAGGACCGGAATTAATAATAATTCGCGTAGAAGTAATATGTCAGTTGTAAAACCTTAATTTATTACCAGCAAAATCGATTTATCATAAATAGAATATTAAAACTTTGTAATCTATCGATTTTCATTTTTTTAATTCATATACGCTTTCTTCAATCCTCTCGTACGTATACTTTTTATTAATGAATTTTTCCATTCAGGCAAGAAAGGTTTTTTATTCTAATATTCGACAGGTTTCTCTTACGTATGGACATGTCAATAAATGAATAGGATTTTATCGGATTCTCGTATTTCATGGGCCTCTTTCAATGTTTATTCAGTCAAAACGTTTAACTGTTACGTAATGACAGTAACGAGTGCCTTTTCACTTGATATAGTATAAATATAGTATATATTTTATTTCATAAAAGGAGGTATAGGTGGAATAGCATCTCAATATGCGAGTATCAATTATTGTTCGTTGATCATTAGAGATTTTATTTCTATCATACGGAAGAATGAATATGATTTTATCGGATTCTCGCATTTCATGGGACTCTTTCAATGTTTATTCAGTCAAAACGTTTAAATGTTACACATGAGTGTTGCAAGGACGTGTTTCTATCATGTGTAAGTCAATTCAATATTTTACTAATTATTCGTCATTAATGCAAAAAACATGATCGCCGTTTATTCGCTTCAGTTGTCACAGTAATGGCCTTTCATTTAACGAGTACCAAAAAAAAAAACAAAAATGGAGGAAATCGGCTGAACATAAAATATAGATAACCTCAGGCAATTGAAATAAAAACAAATTTTTATAAGTCATAAAAGTGATATTAAAACGAATAATAAATTCAAAATTTCTCAAAATTAAATTTAATAAAGCCTGTCCTAGTAGAAATCAGTTTGTAAATATCCTGGCGCAAGCTTGGCCCTGATTCGCGCCCGGATATCTATCAAGGCGCGAGTCAGGACCAAGCTTGCGCCCG
>JAPYZR010002954.1:0-15360 GCA_030522945.1 Trichopria nigra
TTCGAATATTAAAAAGTATGAATCTTCAACTTTAACATCCTTGTTTTTCATTTCCTTCTTAAGTTTTTATGAAAAGTTATATCAATAATACTGTTCAGAATAGGGCAATTTTTGGCGACTGTACATATAAACAGTGCAAAACGACACGATTGAAAATAATTTTTTTCTCGAAAACTAAGTCGGCAATAGCAGTTTTAAAAAATACCACAATATTCTTTGATGTTTAATAAACGACATATATTTTTTTCATTATGTTGTAAAGAAATGTTGATTTGAAGGGAACCACCTTAAGTTTGCTCCGAAACTAGTTTATTTACTGGCACTGATTTAATAAAACCACGATCCAGCCATCCATCGCGCATCTCGAATTCCAACGAGCGGGCTCGATTTTTCAAATTGTACTCATTTTGTACAAGAAATCTTACGACATTCGTTCATTCATTCATTCATTCGTAAGTATTGTTGTTTTCGTGACACTGAAACGCTGCTGAATGAATCTCGTATTTCAATCGTGAGGTTTATTTTTGGATATTTAACTTCTTAAGGAGGGTCGATATACAAAAATCACGTCTAGGAAAAAAAAATACTTTACTATATACAATTTATTATTACTATACGCTTCCTAGACAAAAATCAAATGAAATCAAATCAAACTACAATCATGTCTTCAGCAACCTGTATGTACGTTTGAAAAATAGTAACAGTTTTAGGGACATTGAGGAATTTCTTATATTTTCAAGAGATCAAAAGATCCTCTATAAAATCGTGGAAGGAATTTTTCGAAATTTAAAACAACATTATTTGTAAACAAATTTCAATATTTGTGGATATCTACTGCTAATGAAATATTGGAAATTCGTTACTTAGATTCTTTATATCCGGAAGAAATAAGCTTTGCTTGACAAAATTTTTACTCCTCGTACTTTTATTAATTATTTTTTTTTTAAAGAATGGTTGAAGCACGAGTAGTTATTCATTCATGTGTTAACACCACGCGTGCTTACATTTCACACTTCCGCTGTCCCTGCACACTCAGTCATGCACGTCATTTCTTCCTTATCTAATTCCAACCATTATACAATTTTACTTACATCTATTTCCCTTAAACTAAAACAAAGGAGAGATTGAGAGTAATTAATACAAGATATTCAAAAATAATTTATTTTCGTCGTTTCATTTTTTTTTTTTTTTTTTCAACAACAACAATTTTACTCCATAATAATTGCAACACAGTTTTACTCGAAAAAATTGAAGAAGAAATATCATTGACGACATTTGGAAGTGTTTCCTGAAAACATTGTTCATAACAAATGAGTGCATTTACTGTTGAAAATTATTAGAGCATTAATTACTCCGAAATATTGGAGCACGACTTTACTCCTAGAAAATTGAACCGCGCTTTTTAGCGTCCCAAAAAATTGGAGCACGATTTAATACTAAAGACGAAACAGCTCGATTTTATTCCGACAAATTAGAGCACGAGAACTCACTACAAACAAAATTGACGTTCGATCTTATCCCAATTTAAAATTGGAGCACGATTTTACCCAAAATTTGAAGCTCAATTTTTAACTAGAACATTGCAAGATTTAACTTAAAGAATTGTTCAGTATGAAATTACTCCAATTAATTAGAGCGCGACTTTACTCCAAAATATTGGAGCACAATTTTTCTACAAAATATTGGAGGGCGATTTTACTCAAAAAAATTGGAGCACGATTATACTCCAAAAGTCGGAATCACGATTATTAGTACTTAAACAATTGGAGTACGATTTAATTACCAATAAATTTGAGCACGATTTTACTCCGAAAAATTAGAGCACGAGAACTCAATATAAAAAATTGACGTTCGATCTTATCCAAATTTAATTGGAGCATGATTGTACGCAAAAACAATTGAAGCTCAATTTTTAACTAAAACATTGCCAGATTTAATTTAAAGAATTCTGGTATTCCAATAAATTGGAGCACGATTTTACTCCGAAAAATTTGAGCACGAGAACTCACTATAAAAAAATTGACGTTCGATCTTATCCCAATTTAAAATTGGAGCACGATTTTACGCAAAAACAATTGAAGCTCAATTTTTAACTAAAACATTGCCAGATTTAATTTTTGAAGAATTTTGGTGTGAGTTTACTCCAATAATAAATTAGAGCACGATTTTGCTCCAAAATATTGGAGCGCGATTTTACTCCGAAAGTCGGAATCACGATTTTTAGCGCTTAAAAAATTGGAATAAGATTTAATACTAAACAAAAACTGACGTGCCATTTTACTCCAAAATAATTGAAGTATCATTTTAATCAAGAATCTTCAAGCATTATTTTTACCTAAAAAATTGGAGTGCGATTTCGCTCCAACAACTTTTGCGTACAATTTTTTTTAACTTTAAAAATTTGGAGCACGATTTTATTCCAAAATAGAGCGCAAATCCACTTCAAAATTATGGAAACACAATTTTACTAGAAAAAAAAAACAAAAAAAAAAAACAAAAGAAAACGACATGACATTTTACTCCAAAATAATTGGAGCACGATTTCACTAAAAAATGATTTGAACACGATTTCACTGTAAAAATGTCAAATACAAAAGTCACTCTCTAAGAAATGACGTTCCCCTTCGAACTTTTCAATAATTCAAAAACGGTTTAAAAAGAGTTGAAACGCAATTGTCACTCATTCGCAGAACGGAGTACAATTGTTTTCACCCGCTGACAATAGCGAACGGCACTTTCCCTCCAAAACATCAAGTGATTAATTCCGAGTGTTTCTCGATTGAACCCCGTTAAAACAATCGAATGTCAAACAATGTCGAAACAAAAACAAAAAATGTGTCACACACTGCTCGTCACTTGTTGTTCACTACTATTATTACGCTCCAAAAGATTTCAATGCATCCACTTTTAAAAACGACGAAACGAACGAAACAACAAAAAAAATGCAATTTTCCCAAAAATTTCGCTGCAAACACTTTTTTTTCCCGCGACAAGGATAATCGCGCTTTAAAAAGGACACAACGCGATTCTCCGCGGAGAAAAAAAGTCAGGCTCCGGGCTCTACGCGCTCCTAAAGATTCGGAGCGCAATAATCGATTCCCTCGACAAAGAGAAACTCCAATATCCCTGGCCGTGTAGTGACGACGGCCAGGGTGAACGAACTCCGTTTTCGCTGTCGCCGTCGCCGATATTCGCACGTTTCGGTTCGTCGACAGTCAGTGCCGCACTTTCTTCGAAAAAAGTCAACACACACAAAAAAAACTCAACGATTCGAAAATGAAAACAAAACACCTCCGCTTTCACTTTGGAAGATTTGCCAAAGACCGCGGAAAAACTTGCAAACTTTCGCTCCCAATCCACGCGCTGCTCTCTCGCTCCAAATTTCCCGCGCGATAATTTCGCGCAAATTTCCTCGCTTCGCTTACGACAGTCGACAGCAAGGACGATACACGTCACAATTTCGACGACAACCACTCGACGGTTCGCGCGAGATTTATATTACGTCTATAAGAAAACAAACCGCATGTGATGCGTACAAAGAGAAACATTGTGTACTCACCTCGAGTTCCTCGTAGGTCCGAAACGCCAGGATGGCGAATCCGTCGATAATGTCCTCCTCGAAGGGCGGCTCTTTCGGCTGGGAGTTGTTGGCCAGCGACGACGACGAATTCTTTTTCCTGGGCCTCGGTGGCCTCGGCGGCCGCGGATGGCCGTCCCTGGGGCGATGACCGGTCCTAGCCAGGCCCAGGGCCGAGGACTCGTCGGCACCGCCGCCGGCTGTGCTGTCGCCGCCACCGACGCAGCCACCACCGCCGCCGCCGACGCCTCCACCGCTTCCGCCGCCGTCGCCAGTGCCGCCTCCACCGCCTCCTCCACCGCCGCCGACTCCGCCACCACCACCGCCACCGCCGGGGTCCTCGTCCTCGCCGCTGTGGCTGTCCTCTTCGTCGGGTCGTTGCCTCTGCTGCGGCTGATGCTTCGCGTTCGCCAGGCTCTGGGCGAGCATTCGCTGGGCGCGTTCGCGGCGCCTGATCCTCTGGCCCCGCTGCTTCGCCTCGATCTCCATCTCCTCCTCCTCTTCCTCCTCGCTCCACCTATGTAGTAAACGTCGTCGCTTCTTCTTCCTTCTACAACTCCTGCTACTACTCCTCACTGGCCTCCTCTCGCCGGTCGCTTCCTTGCGCCCCGCACACGTCTCGAGGATGCCGCCGCGCCGCGCTGCGCTGCGCTCCCAAGGTCACGACCGTCGTATGTGTATGTACGTATAACAAGCAGCAGCAGCAGCAGCAGCCGCCTGCGAAAAATGTGGGAGCGCGGGGGGGTTGCCGGCGCGTTCCTCAGTAGGCTTTGCTGCGCATTTTCGCTCCGGCTCCCTCTTGTCGTTTCGAAAAATCGATTCGCCCCGCCGAATTCCTCGAAATCGAGCGTTCCGCTTTCTTCCCGTTAATCGGTGACGTAGGTCCGTTATCGGCCGCCACCGTCTCCTCTCTCTCGCACCGCCGCTCGAGCGCGCTGCTACCTACTCCTCCTCCTCCTCTTCTTCTTCTTCTTCTCTCCCTCGTTGTTCGGTAGCTCTCCGCCGTCGGCTCGGCTCGTCGGATGGCTGCACTCGAGATCCTTCCTCCTGCCTGGATCATCCAGTGTCTAGTCGTCGTCGAAGAAGCAGCAGCAGCAGCAGCACCACCGATGCACCACCACTCGCGGACACATCGATCGCCCTCTCTCTCTCGCACTCCCCCTATAGCCTTTTCTCTCTCTCTCTCTCTCTCGCGCGCGCTCCCTCGCTCGTCCGATACACCTATACGTATAATATACCCTCTTCTTCTCGCGATCGCGCACTACTCTCTAATATATCTCTTCGAAAACTTTCGTCCCTTCGATGCTCACACATGTATAGAGAATATAAATGACCTGCACCACTGCAGCACCGTCCGACGAGAAACGTATAACGACGAGGCGTCAGCAGCAGCAGCACCGGAACCGTGTCGCCCGCGAGTCGTGGCACACTACTGCACGGAACCCGAGAGCGCCGCGGCGCATCTATTATTGTATGAATAATAATAATAATAATAATAATAATAATACCACCACCTTATCGCGACGATCGAGAATATCCCCGATAACGATTAACATCGGCACCTCCTCGTGAACCGCACTTGGCCCCACATATCACGACGACGTATACGCGCGAACGCGGCCTGTCGTCATCTCTCTTTCTCTCTCTCTCTATCTCTCTATCTCGCTCACTCGCTTCGATTTCCTTAGGGCGCTTTCGTCGTTGCACACTTGAGAACCGTAGCACTGGCTCGCTTTTAATCGAAGCACGATAAATCCACAGTAGCGAACGTTTCCGAGTGTCCTCGGGACGATCATCGAGGCTTCATCTCGCTTAAACGGCGACGTTACACCTCCGGCCACTGCTCCGTTTCCCTATATATATACGTATGTATATATATATATACGTATAAATCACGTCACTTTTCGGCAACCGACTGGCTTTAACGCGTCACGGATTCACTTAACGTAACGCGAACACTGGGCATTGATGGCTACTGGGCAGCCGACGACGAGGACGACGACGACGAGGAGGTCGCCGATCGCGGATTGTTGTTTGGAATGGCGGACGATGATCGAACGGGCAGCAGCAGCAGCGAAACGACCAGCGCGCACGGTTGCCGCATCGCGCGCTACGAAAATGGCCGCGCTCGGCACAGGCAACGCCGCTATACGATTTTACACGCCTGCCTTCCCCCACCTTAGCACTTTATTATACATATAGATATATATATGTATATACGAATGATGGCGTCCGCGTATTATATAGAAGAGGGCACACGTTTTCTCGGTCCAATTTGTGGCGCCGCCGGGGACAAGACCGGAACGAATCTCGACGACGACGTCTACGCGACGAGCCTCCTCACTACTGTACCTCTTATATCTGCACGGCGTGCACGCGGGCACACTATTGCCGCACGGTCGCCCTCTGTTGGGTCGACGATGGTGCAAACCGGTGCAATATACGGGAGGGATGGATGGATGCGTCCCGTCCTTACTCGGAATATACATACTCGGGTCGTAGTTTCCCAGTGAGACCCGGCTTTTTACGGCTTTATTGTCTTCAGCCGTCTTTTGTTCGTCGGTCGGAAGTACCTTGAGCCTTTTTCCGACCGCATCGGTATTCGTTAATTTGTTTTGCCTCGAGATTATTATATGACGGATCTTGTCAAAAAACGGAGTCCCTGGGTTTTCAGGTTAGATCCCTTTGACAGGCCGGAATTTCCTAAGGGGGTATATTCGCATACGCATAGTCCCGTCTGAAATTCAAGTTCTATGTATTTATAAGGACGCCTCTCAAGATAGATTTCATTCTGTCAAAACAGTGCACTTGATCGAATTTGCAGATTAAGCCGAACTTGAAAAATTACCAGCTTCGATGAACAATTGTACATATGTATATTCGCAGAGTCAACCGATATAAGTGATTTATGTTTCAGCGCTTTTATCGCTTGTTGGATAACTTTTGACTTTAATGTAAACTTTGAACCGTGTCACGTGCATGTTATGATTGTACGAGCAAAAAGTCCAACGTTAATGATCTATTGGTTGACTTTACGATGTCTATACGATTTGTGTATTTTGTCAGCTTTTAATGCGTAAATAAGACTTCGAAGTTGTAAATCAAGACAAAATATACTTTGGTCAAGTTATTTAGGTGTGCATTAAGTCATATTAACATCAATATATTAATCATCATAGGCGTGAAGGAAAAATTAGCAATGTTTGTTTAAATTATGGGTTTACATTTGACTAAACAAATTTTAATTAATTTGATAAATGGGAAGCTCAAAAGACTCGTATTAACTATTAAAGTATGTTGTATTCTTTCATTGTCGTTCAAATTTGTCATGCGAGTGGTGTGCCTTTTTGATACAAGGATTAAAGACTTCACACTTTATACCAGTTATCATTAATATAGCAACATTTATTGGGATATTTGGAAAACTTGCTTTACGACATTGAGTTTATTTACATTACTTTTTTTCGTAAATTTGCAATAATATATTGAACTTCAATTAAGCAATGAAGATAAAGGAATATTAAACAAATCGAGTGACATTCAAGTTGATCGAGGTGATAGATAATTTTTTATATATATTTCTTTTCATGAAACATTAGACTTCTACCGGAATTAATTGCTTACAGCAAATCAAATAAATGAATGAATAATGCCTCAAATAAATGTCATTATTAAATTATTAGATAAAAAGGATTATTTTATCCTTATTAAACTGTCCTTTTATATATTCTTGTTAAAGTATTCTTTGAGAAATTCTAAACCCGTTTAATTATATCAGTCAAATGTTTCTGAAGTGCGGATCGTCCAGGTTGAACGAAAATTTTGAAAAACAAATGATTTTGTTTTAAATTACGTCGTGCCCATCGCGAATATGTGATTGACATGAAGGTATTATTACGAGATTTTTAAATCTAAGAGATAACAAAATTTTTTGTTAAAAATTTTCGTTAACCTGAACGATCCAAACTTCAGACACATCAGTCAATGCGGAGTTGTTAATTTTTGAAAACTAATAAATAAATTTTACATACAAGAAAATTAACTATTACAATTACTTATATTGACATGAAGTCGATTTTTATGTTCCAGCACGTTAAATATGTATTAATAATTGTGTATGTCTGTTGCGTGCATTACGTTCAATAATAATATATATTATGCTAATAAACGTGCTAATTAATATAGTTTATCATACATATAATGTTATACTTCCAGTCAATAAATTATTCTAGACTAAGTATATCTTATTAATCGTAGCATATCCTACAAGTGACTTATAATTGATTGATTAGGTATTTTACTGAATACTTTATGGTTTGTAATCTGATAATTGCCCTAATAAAAAAAACAAACTGAGTAACAAATTTACTAGAATTATAACACCATAACAATTTGCAAAATATAATGAACGTAACAAATTAAATAATAAGGTTATATAACGAAATCTTTTTATGATTATTTTTGTTGCTTTTTTTTAAATTCGTCAGAAATCATAAATAAATAAAAAAAATTGATTTCGAAAAAATGAAATAATGTTACGCATTCCTGGCACGTAACATTTTTTAATTAAAAATAATATTGTCTTCGTGCAATTTTTGGCTGAATAATTTAATATATAATAAAGTAATATAAAGCTAAGATGTATATGCATTAGAGTATCAGAATACTCTAAGATTAAATTTTCGTTCATCTCAATATATGAGGTTTCTTTTTTCTGTATATGAAAGTGACCACATTGTGTATTGAAATGAAAATGTTTGCGATGAGGGTTGTATACCTGTCGGCAAGGTAGAACTTGATGTATTGCACTTGCAATTATTTCTTTGTTGTGGGTCTGAAATTTTAATATCTGTGCTAAAAGTCTCTTATAAAATCAAACTTGTTATAACGTGTTTGATGACTTTATTGTCCATTGTATTTGTTTGATACTTACAGTTATAGTAGATGGTAACTATATATCTAGACGATTGTACCCGTACAGAATATAGATTTTGAAAATCATTATTCAAACAAAAACGGCGAAATCGCGGGTTATGATTTCTCAAAAAGCTCCCATATTACGTGTAAAGTCGATTGTTTGTAGCACTTAAAAAAAAGTATAATAGAATGGTGCCTTTGCAATTTTATAACGGTGGTAACGGTGTAATAATAATATGAATAAAATAACGCAACAGTGGATATCGACTCAGGGAAGGTATATAGAAGTAAACAAGTTGGAGGAATCGTCCGTAGATGGCGGCACAATGCAGCATCAAAACGCATCGCGCCAAAAATCTTCTTGCATGTATATGTGGCGAAAGCACTATGAAACTATCGAAAATCAAAATGTCGTCATAGTTCTGGCGCATTAAAGGGGTAAACACAAAATTTCGATTCCAACATTGGCAGATAAAACGAGAAAAAGTATAACTAAATTCAATTGAAACTCGGCATTCAGGTGATAAAATTATGTGAAATTAAAGATGGCGGATCCAATATTATACTGAAAAACAATAATCAACAATCGTCGATCACATTGATAAAAATATTTTGACTTGAACTTAAACAAATGAAATAGTAGGTTCGTATATTGTTATTTCCATATTATTCTTATATTATTAACAAATAAAAAATGTTATTTTCGAGAATCAAAAGAAAAATATCCATAAAATTTTGTTGACAATTTTAAACTAAAATGGGAGTGCCGTGTGTAAGTTTTCATGTTAAATTAGTTCCCTACATATATATATATATATGCGTGCGTGCGCGCGTGTGTGTGTGTGTGTATGTGTGTGTATTAACGTCGCATATTGGGTGGCGTGTTCTTCATTTCTATTTTAACTGTACAATCGCGAAAAAATCGCTATTAAATATTAAACGGCTTCATCGATCGTCGTTAATTATTCTGTTTTCAGTAAGTCGCAATAATCGTTAAAAAGTTCTATCCTCTACGTTGTATATTTCATTCCTTTAACGTAAATAAAGGATTTACAAAAGGAAGCAATTTCTTTTTAAAGAGTTAGAGTGATATAAGAATTAGTTTGAAATGTTGACTTGCTGATAGCCAATAAGATATTAACAGTTATATATATATGTCTCATCATGACTATAACATTCCAATGATGACTCTTAACTCCAATTGAAGTTCTTGAAATTGCGCAGAAATAGACGAAAAATCCCTACTTAGTAAAATGAATTTTCAATAAAAATAAGAAAAAAGAAAAAGAAAAATATTTAAGGCCGTACCTTAAAATTACGACAATAAGTAATAATAATCGGAGGAAACCATAAGCCAAATTCACATTTATATAGAATTTGATATATGTATATTGAATTTTATATATAAAATAAAACAAACCATTATAATAATTAACCTTCTTTCGCACTATCAAAATTTTGCAAAACTTTTACAGACAAGTTTGAAGAGCAAAGGGTCGATGATGTGTCTTGTCGACAACAGTCATTATAAATCACTGACATTGTTTGAAATTTGCTTTCTAACGGGAACATTGCAACACACTTCGACCTGAAACAAAGTTAAGGACATTTCTGTCAATAACATAAAATAACATGAAAAAAAAAAGAAAAGAAAAATCATCGAACGTGCCGTTCTTTATTACCTGCGATGATTATGAAGCGGATATTGGAGGCTCTTGAAAATCATATTCGTCTTGGTCCATCGTTTTCGAAAATGTCGGAACCATCGTTTCTTCGATTGACGAATACTTTTGCGCCAAACGTACATCGTTCCTCTCTGATACGTCAATATCTCACAAATAAAAATTATAATCGCCAGAATTAGGCCGATTGTTAAAATGCTTATAATTAAAATTATGATTAAAGTATGATTTCTGGTCATCCACGTCTGCAACTTATAATCATTCCTGGCGAACTCCTTGTGCCGCCTCATATTCAAATCGTTCTGACGCGTATCGATCCTGATCCAAAAATTAATCAAGCCGGTACTTTGAAGGTGCCCAAGTAGCTCATTGAAACGCTCGGACATCGGTAGCGTTTTTTTAACCAACAATATTCGTGAATTGTAGGGCAATCCATCGCGAATGCACTTTATGACCGGTTGATTAAAATGTAGTTTACCAAAAATACTGTGCTCGAGGAATGACAGTTCGGACGTAAGAAATGAGATGTTTTTATACATGTAAACACATCTCAAGCGATCTTCGTATCTTAGTGTTTTTTCAATCACTCTACTAAAAAACTTGTCGCGCACAGTTTTATCCTCGTCCATTCTATAGTTCCTCTTAAAGGATTTCACTTTACCAATGATCGCAACGCCACTTTTGACAACGTCTTCGAGCACGTTCAATTCCATAATTGGCCGTTGTTGAATGTCAATGTCCACGACGTCGGTCATCATTTCCGTAGAGTACATAACGGATACAAGGAGCCCAGAGATCAGTAGAAGCCTTTCGGGTGTGCGCTGAGGTGATTCCGATAACGCTACGCACAACAATATTTTTGCCACATTCGTAGGCTGCCAGAAATGTTTATTGAATTTTAGCAATCTAGCTGCCGCCGCTATAATTAGCACCGAAAGTATTATGGTGAATAAGATAAGAAAGCCGAATCTTTTGATCTTTAACTCATTGACGTGCTTGATAGGCACAGTTAAACACATGTTTTGCGGGTTTACTGGAATCGATGGTTGCAGTTTTGAAAACGGTTTCGAAAAGTTTCCGAATGAGGTAAAAGAATCGAAAGCGTATCCTAAGTAATCGATTCCCGTTGCTTTTTTAATTAACGTTTCCTCGGTTGTGTACACTTTTATGCTTTGCTTAAAGTTCATTATCGTCGCAATGTAGTTGGAGATGTGGCCAAAATATCCCACTGCATAAACCACTTTACCCGATGGGTCCTTGATGGGTTTGAATGTATCTCTGTTTCTTAGTGTGGCGATGTTTACTTGATACCCGTGAAGATTGTTCAGCTTATCAGGGAACAACACCAGGTCTGAGGATAAAGGCTTCAGGAAATAACGATTGGAAAAGGGATCGTGGCAATGAAAAGTAACGCGGGTACCGGTTTCATTGGCTTCTTGCACGGCTAGGATCGACACGTCCAGGTTTTGTTTGCCCCACAAATAGCTCAGATATGGTTCGTACGTGTGGTTGTTACGCTGACTTTCCAATAGAATCATCAGTATCTTAGGTTGCGAAGCTATCTGCATAATGTGGCCCGCGCTTCGAGAAGCAAAGTTTAAAAAAGCGTCAATCGTTCGGAAGTTATCGACCATGTTTTGTCCGGGATCGTCGTTATTGACGCAATGCAAAATGACGTACAGTTTCGCAGCCTGGACATAATTGAATGCAACGGACAGTTTTGGGTAATTAGATCTATGTCGTAATTTGATCAGCGACAAAGGTAGATCTTGCGAAAGAGATTCGACGAGTCTCGAGAATATCGCTGGCTGGTCGGTTCGATGCTCGTCGATGGCCAGGATTATTTGCTCGGAACGTAGTTCTCGTTGTATAGCTTTCTTAAGATGAACTGACCACTCGAATTCTACCTGGCATTCAATGCACGTGGCTGCTACAAGTAATGTAATAACAATTGCTGCCAAATGGCAGGAGTAAAACATTTTTAGCACTGCCCTGAAACAACCGAGGTAAGCGAACTGACAATTTTTCGACGATTCAATTAAACATCGATTATTATTTATTCAGTATGTAAATAAATGAACGATGAGCCTCTTTTATATTGTATCGTAGGTGGGACGTCATTTTCACAAATCGTCATATATATTGCGTGATTGACACAATCTAGATAAGGTGGCAACTTCTCTTGTAGATTTACGATAAGGAATTACATATTGATGCGGAGATATGTGATAAGAAATTACATAAAAATAATGTCACATCAATTTCAAGTTTTCAATATCTTTATTAAATAACTATACCGATATAAATAAATTCCATTTTCAATAACACTGGGTGTTGATGAGCATCTACACGTAACAAACCAGTTACAATACAGAATATTTATCAACAGAATAAAAGAGGAAAATAAAACCCTGAACTGTTATCAACCTTGTACATCTCAAGCTGTATCTTGTAACACATTCCATCAAATAAATAACACAGACGTGTGGAATGTCAGTTTCAAGAGTTGGTGGGGGCAAACTTGTAGTTTTTAAAAAAATGAAGAATAGGACAATTTCCATTTCAAGACTTTAGGCATTTTTATCTGCCGCAATGGATCTTTTCGCAAGTTCAACGGGGTCAAACAAAATTGTATATCTTTATTTTAAGCAATTTTAGGATGATTCAGGAAACTGGATTTTAAATCTAGGTACCACGAGATACATTGTGAAAATTTGACAAAATTTGCCCGTTAAAAAATAAGAAAATTCATATAGATGTCTAAAATAACCATCTACTAACCATTTAAGCAAACCATTTAAGTAAATGTACAAGAAGTGACGCCTATCTTGAAACTGATAAAAATGACAATTCGCATGTCTATGTAATTTTCGTTACAACTACAATAGTTATGTATAATTAAATATGTGCATAACAAGACTGTATAATGGAAGAAATCACAACACACCGTGCAAAATATAAAGAGAGACTCAAGTCCCATCCAAATAGATTGGTAGCTATATACTCACCAGAAGATCGCTACACATATTAAGATTAAGGAAGTTTAAACCGTTTAAACTATAGTTCATTAAAACTCATCTATATGTAATGCAAATTGTATAGTGTAATTTAAGTTATAATGTGTATTTATATTTACCTATTCTTATAAGTGTTCTCAAATGGGAGAATTATTCGCACGTTATTATATATCTTAATGTATACTGTGTTTAAAGACAGATTGTAAATTTACGAAATAAATAAAAAAAAAACATCTTTTAATTTAGTGAAGTTAATGCTGTCCTCGCTGTCTTTAGTTTCCTCTATAAACAACAATTGACATTATTGCGGTTAAATGTAAAGTTTTTGTATTTTCACATAGAATGTTTCTCAAAATAGTCAATAAAAAAAGTTATTAATATGTTTCTTATTAAAATGTATCTTTCTATGAAATGCATATTAAAGAATGATTTTAATAATTTGTTTGTTGGTGAAATTGTTCGATAACCTCATCTCAAGCTTCACCGGATGAAAGAATATTAGTTCAAGTACAACATATTTTAAAGTAAAGAAAAACTGTCGTGTTTTAGTGAACAAGTGAGTCTCCTTAATTTGCCTGAAATTGATTGGCTTAATTTTTACTCCAATAAATTAAACAATGATGACAATAAGTAATAATGTGACACAATAAGCTAAATTCAGGATTGTGTAGAATTTTATATAATATATAGTACATCGTTATAATAATAATTAACATTCATTCGCAATATCTAAATTTTTGCATAACTTTTATTTATTTATTTTTTTTTTTTATAGGCGATATTACAAATAACATGAAATCTACATTCGTTAAATTCATTATAATAATACCACATTGTTTAATCTTTGAATGAACGGCTTAAAACAAACATACCACACTTATATAAATTTTTTTTTTCTTTTAATTTCTTTCCATAACAAATATTCCAGCCTAGGTGGAAATTCACGTACTTTTACGAAAAATTCCTATTTACGTATTACTTGTCAATATGTGGATATTGATAAATTCACTACTCTCGTGTTTCATTCATCAACAAACTAATAAATAATAATATTAAATTATATTATATTAAATTTTACTATCCACAGTAGGAAAACGCAAAAAAAAGAAAGAAAAAACAGTCAAATCTAACACCCAATGTAGTTAGCTTTTCCGCCGTTAGGCGCCGTGAACGTTCGCGCATCTTCTCTTTTCGATCTCGTTACAGAAATGGGTTTCCTTTTAGTACGTAAGAGATTTCGTTAGCACGATCAAACACATCAATACGGGATAATGCAAGCAAACACACTGATGACGCGCATACCAACATTATTGCCTTTCAACACTTTTTAAAGGCAATTTTTAACATTGATTAAAATCTATAAATTCTACACTCTGTGCTCAATAAAACCAAACAAACGTCTATTATATATCTGCTTCTCACTAGTGCAACGTTTCTTTATAATTTTTCATCCATTGTTTACGCCTGACCATGTTATTTTTACACTTCCCGTATACGTTGCAGCAGTATCACGAGTTTTTCTACACCTTGTTACACCTTGAATCCACAATTATTTCGACGATAAATATTAAAATTGATAGCCCACACCCGATCGCGAATAAAATCAGTAATATTTTAATTATTTCGAGAATCTCATTATCTGCCATTGATTTGTCAATATCTTTGCCAAATCTGTCATTTCTCCATGTTTCAGGCGAGTATCCCTTGACGTGTTTTTTCCTCCAAAATTCAATGAAACCGTTACTCTGAATTCGCGTTAGAATTTCGTTGAAGCGATTGTAAATTGGAGATTTCTTGGATATGAGGATAATCATATTATTGGGCAATATTCCATCGTATACACAAGAAATCGACATATCTTTATAATATAAATTGGCGATCCGTTGGTAATGGGGAATTGCTTCATCAGGTACTAAAAATGTTACATTACTATGCAGAAAAAGGAATCTTTCACGGTCTTTCCTTGTAATTGATGCAGCTGAGCATTTTTTAAGAATACCTTCAACCAGTGTCTGATTTGAATTGTGTTTTAAAACTGTTTTCCAAGTGAGCTCATCATTTCCAACCAGTATAAGTTTGCTTTGAAGTATATCTTCGAGCGAATTGAATTCTGTGGCTGAACGACGCGTTACGTCGTACTTTACAACTTCTGACAACAAATCTGTTG
>JAPYZR010002955.1:0-15360 GCA_030522945.1 Trichopria nigra
GCATCCTCTCATATATGTGAAACAGGTGATCACACGTGGAGTGCATGGAGAGACGGAAAAAACAAAAAAGCATCATATTTTCGGTGATTCATCTGTTATGTTGACAAAATTGTCGGTGACACAGGAATCTCGGAAAACCCGAATGTGTTTTCTCGGGTCGGTTTAGCAGCCCCTTAAGGGTTTCTCATAGTTTCGATTTCCAGTATTATAAAATGACTAACTTGAAATCCTGACCAATTAAATTTTGTGCGCACTGGATTAAATTTCATTCGTTGGTAATGCCATTTTAACTTTAAATTGTTTGAAGATTACGTACCTAATAATATGGGACATCCTTCATAATCATTATCTACCCAATTACCACTTTATTATGGGCACGTGTATACGTGTGGCACGCGCGTGCACGAAGAAAACAGTCGATGAAATTTCCTACAAATAATCGCTTTTGGACAGGCAAGAAATTCCATAGGGTTTATTCCAGTTTTGTCGAAACAATCACGTTCTTTATCGAAAAGATGAAATCAGTTGTAGAATTATTAGGTATAAAATAAGTACAACAATAACAGTTCCACGATTTATATTGTCTTGATCCATTAAACATGAATTGACGAATCTTTATATAAAATAGCGCCGAATTCCAGAAAATATAAGATCAAGACATTCTCTGTCCTTGAATATAATAATTGATTTATGAATTGAAGAAACAGTCCTTACCTTCCAGGTGGACATTAGGACTATGCATTAGTCCGGTGATGTCTAGTTTTCCAAGCTTCTGTCTATGGCGCTATGGTGGATGACTAGCTATGTGCTAGAATCGGTATTAACGGTTAGTGAAGTTTGCTCCTAGCTAGGAAATCTGTTTTTATCCATGGCTAGCGGATTAGTCTAGTTCCAGCTATAAAATATACTTACACTACCAAATGAGTTGTATTATTTAGAAATACCTTACTGCATTAAATTACAATATAAAGTTTTCTTAGATATTCTTCCGGAAAATGAAGACAAACGGTGAAAATTATCAAAGACGTTGGGTGTACGTCCACAATATGTAAACTATATGTTGCTTACATAATTACATTTTGTTTGATCGTATCAGAGAGTTCTCTTATATAGAAACCCATTTCCATAACGAAAGCGAAGTGGGAAGATGCTCAACCGCCACGACCGTGATGTCAGTGATAATTTCTTCAACTGTTTTCAAAATTTTCATGTACTGTCATCGAATATTTCTTTAACTATAGTTTATAAAAGTTTAAAATATCAATGTTAAATAAATTTAACGAATGCTACTAGTTTTTCTTTCCCAAGATTTTTTTCCAACGACTATTCATCAAATGTTTTAAGGTTTTAACTCAAGAAATATCATAAATTGCCTTATTTCTACAGAAAAATATTAATATGTCTCCGAAAATTCTTATAAACTTCAAATCGATGTCATTCTCCTGATTTGTAAGAAAGTCGAAGAATATAGGGAACAAAATATCCTGTAAAAAGAACTGAGTCGGTAATAAGTATGTGGCTTTGGCCGCCATCTTGGGACAATATTATGACAAGTTAACATCGTAACGGAGGGTCGCTTCGCAGGGTTCATAGGAGTGGACTACACATTCTAAGTCGCAAGAGTCAGAAAGGGTCGGTGATAAAGTGGTATTGGTAGAGGTGACGGTCGTTGGGACAAGACGACACTGCACAATGTGACAGACACTATGTCCTCCCTTATGCCCTCGCTATATCGACGCGGTTTACCCTCTCTTTGCTCCTAGACGATGCTCCAAACCGATGATGCATTATTGAGCCTGAGAACCTCACAGGTGACCTCCTATTAGGAGTGGATGGAGGGAATAAGACAGTATAGGAGACAAAAAGAAGGGGAGCCATCAACGACATCACTCACGCCAGTCGTGAAGAATGAAAAAAGGAAGATTTACACCCAAGTATATACGAATGTCAATTAAAGTTCATTTAAAACAAAAATCCGGAATGAGAAAGTGACGCCTTTTTTCATTCCGAGAATATATTAACATACGAGAGAAGCAATATTCGAAAATACAACAAATTATATATTTTATAAGAAAGAATAGTACTTTTATTTTTTAACGTTTGTATTAAAAATTTGTACGAATAAAATTATATGTTTTTTATTCGATAACTTCCATAATTTGCATCCGATCTTAGTGAAATTTCTATCAGATGTTCATTTTTGAGAATTTCTTTTTCAGATGTTTTTTACGACTTTGAAAAAGCGGTGAAAATGCGTTTTTTGAAGTTATTTCAATCATTTAAAATTGTTTATGTTAGTTTCTATAAGTTCACGTTTTTTTTTATGTCTCCTGGTCAGGCCTCAATTTGTAATGTCATATTTTGAAAATTTTTAAACTTCACCACAGTAGTGTGAAGGTGGGCAGTTTTTAGTTTTTTCTTGTTTTTCATTTTTTAGATAGAACTTGGAAACTAAATAAAAGAATAACTAAAGTATAACTTAAAAACGGATCATTTCTTCATTTGTTCGATGTGTTCACCATTTCTTGCCACGATTTTCTTTATAAGCGTGGAATAATGTTATAAGGAGAGGCACGTAACATCTCCGGAGGAATGGCTCGAAAAAATCTGAAAAAATTCTCAAAAACATCACATGACTAGAGGAACATCTGGTAGAAATTTCATCCAGATCCGATGAAAATTATGCAAGTTATCGAATTTTAAAACCATGCAGTTACTTTATAACCACCTGTTAAATTAGAAGTAAGGGTTCAAAGTGTTGAAAAACTGTGTTAAATCTCTGACTGATTGTTAAAGATTAAGACGTGCCCCAAAAGTGTTTAAATTTGTACAGGAGGCGCATATTTCATGTGATTAATAGTTATTGCATTCGGGTTATGTCTTAGTCTTCAGCAATCAGACTAGTATTTAAAGTACATTATTTTTTACATTATTTTCTTACTATTTTCAACCCTTATAGTGAGAGGCACATGAAAAATTACAAAATTGTCGTATT
This sequence comes from Trichopria nigra, assembly GCA_030522945.1. Taxonomy (NCBI): domain Eukaryota; kingdom Metazoa; phylum Arthropoda; class Insecta; order Hymenoptera; family Diapriidae; genus Trichopria; species Trichopria nigra. The sequence continues at coordinate 2,996 of JAPYZR010002955.1, forward strand.
TTAGATAATCAGTATATATATGTATATATTTTCGCGAGAACTTGCTTATGTACTTGTTTACTTCGAAAATGCTCGAATGGTTTCTGCGACTTGTAAATTATACACACAGAAGCTTTCTCTTTAAAATTGTCATATAGGAACGCTTTTGTGCCTTCTCTAGTAATTGTTTCATATGCTTGATGAATCTCGTTACACACGTACCTGTCAATAGGTAAACTATTTGTAAAAATAAATGTAAGTTGTTTATGCTATGGTACAATATATATTATATTCGATGCATTATAAGATGCGATTAGATTGAATTTTGAATATTGTATACGAAGGTGTTCTGAGATTCGTAATTATAGCGACCCTTAAATACCCGAAATATATTTTCAAGATTTGATTCAGTTTACGCATTAGTCCTTCTTATTTTATCAACTTATTTAGCGATCCTTTAACATCAGATATATACATTTTCATGAGGTTCGTATCAGAGTTGGGGTTCGCTAAATCGGATCCTGTATTATGAATTTTCAAAATTTAGAATTTAGATTATCGATTTTAATATCATTTTCCACTGGTAACTACATTCGACCAGTTTCCCCATAAGAGCAATCTTAAAATGTGTACTGACTCAATGTTAAAAAAGCACATAGAAGTCTTGAAAACAATAAGAAAATACGACATAAGACCCTTTTAATATTCAAAACTAATTGCAAGTTCGAATCTATGCTTATGAGCGTATTAATGGCCATCGGCACTTCTTGACGGCAAGCGAATGATTGCAATGGCATTTTATAAGATTACAAGTCACAACTAACAAAACAATAAGAAATGACGGAAGAATAGAGCACGAACTCATTGCATTCGTAGACCAATGTCTAGCGATCCTCGAGCGCTCATTACCTCATGCAGTATGCAGGCCTACGAGCCTGGGGCTATAGTTGCCGAGACAAGGGTCACGTCACCGCGCAAGACAACGCGGTTTACTGCTCATTCGTGTCCGATGTACATCCGTTGTTATCGAGGAGTCCGCTTATTACGCTCAAAACAGCACTTAATAATACATCGCCTACTGGTCGTTGTTGGTGTCATGGTTGCTGCCGATGGACGCGCCGATATTATCTTGAATCTTAAAAACTTTCGTGGAAAAATTTTCCGCTCCATCATACTCATATGGATGAGTGTCATTCGCTTTTACCAATTGCCTCTATTAATACTTGTCAGTAAACCAACGTTATGTGTGCACACAATGATGGTTATCGTTTTAAGGCAGTGTCGAAAACCCGCATATAGGAATTGCTACGCAGAAACAATGACACGTAAAATAATGTACGTGATATTGATATTTTTTAATTAGTTATTTATAAATACGGCTAAAAGTAATATACCATATATTTATATATAGTCTACCATACATTTTCGATGTTTAATAGAATACACACATGCGTTGCTGCCTTGCTAGCACGTCGCCGAATTAACGATGACGTAAAATATCAGTGCAATTACGAGTACCAGGATTTAGAGCATATATAATATGTCCATTGTATAGCAATGGCAAGTCAACACAATCCCATAATTAAATAAAAAAAAAAAACGTATGAAACTTACCGCAAAATGCGATGATCGTCATTCGAAAACAGTACACACGACACCATGCCTATGAGTAAATTTTCACACAAATGAGGTGATACGCAGACTTCTTGTCCTGATAAAATATATTATTACAAGAGCAGGAACAATAAGATAGGGATACTTCATAAAATAAGGGATTATGTATGATTATGTACTTCTTTCTTCTTTCTTTTCCCTTTTATCATCATTTTTCGACGCGGTCGATAACCCCCGTGGTTCGGACACATTTGCAGGATTCGTAAGAAGTATACGTTATACCCAGATATAGCACTTTTGCAGATATGTCCACTTTTTTCTAATAATTGTAACATTTTTATGGCATGTGACATTTTTGGTGTGGCTCTGCCTGTTAGCTAATGAAGCGAACGAAATATTCTAATGAAAACAAAGGCTTCGGTAACAATAACAGTCTCGTGCCATTACAATAACACGACCGGGGAGGCGTCAGGATTCAAAAGTAGAACAGAAAGAGAAAACAACACTTTGAAAAATGAAATAAAACATATAAAACATATATTAATTTTTATTGTAGTTAATAAGATCCGCGTTGGCACGCTCGATAATACGAGACAGAGAAGGTGAGATGCTGGTGCTTAAACACAGTTCCGTCACGATTTCTCGCCACCAAGAATCTTTAAGCCGCTGGGCAAGAAGTCACGGTTGTATATTCACAACAATAAAAATTGTTTACGCGAAAGCGATGACGAACAATATTGCTTAAAACAAATAATAGCCGGACAATCATCTAGAACTTGCCGGTAGGCGCGCTTCTTCCGCGTTTCTGTCAACTTGATACAATATGTTGACTGTTTCTCTCTCTCTCTCTCTCTCTCTCAGGCGCCGATTATTAATATACTGGCAAATTGCTAACATCTGAAAACACCCTGGAATATATTCAATCATATCTGTTACCTGGGTAATGTCGTTTTACAATTTCAGAAATATTTACATTTCGCATCATATTATTTTACGACTTTCTTATTGTGAGTTGTTCAATGTGCATTTTATATTTGTTAAGAAACATATCGTTTAATATAAACATAAACATAAATACAAATATGTATGTATGTCTATATGTATATAAGCATATTATTCAAATTTACAAATTAAAAACATTTAATAGGTAAAAAAATACGAGGAAGCTAGCAAGCTTAGATAATAATAAAATGGAGGAGATCAATCGTGGTGAAACTCTCTGCTACGTTTGTGGTGATAAGGCATCTGGGAAACATTACGGTGTTCCAAGTTGCGACGGTTGTCGCGGATTTTTCAAAAGGTCAATTCGCAGGTTAGCAAGGTAAATTACCAGTCTTTTTTTAATTAAAATAAATAAACAATGACAATAATAATATTTTCCTAATCGAATACTTATATCGAAACTTAACGATTTTTATAAATGCAATTAACTCCATTTAATAATGTACTCAAACTAAGCTCCGTTGCAAAAATTGAGAACTATATTTGAATCAAATGGTATTTTATTTTCAGAAATAATTAAACATGTACATTAACCATTTTTTAAGAATCTGTTACATAAAATATCAACTTCAATAAAACTATAAACTTCTTTTTTTATTAACGATCCATCGATACTATTCATTCATCTACGAAATGATAAGAGTTCAGAACATCATTTATATTTGAATTATATTTAATTTATAAATTCTTAGCATATATTGTCCTATGCAAACAAAAATTCAGTAGAAGATACAAAATTCAACTAACTTTATCATCCAATTTGTCGTAATTTTATAAAAATATTATTGAAAAGTTTATACTATATTTGTACAATGCTTTTAATAAGTTATACAAATACTTTTGAATTTTGTTCCCATGACGGAACCGCAAGAGCAAAACGTTTATTTTTAATATTAAATCTTTTGTTTTCCTTTTTTTATTATGAATAATTCTGAACCTAAGCTGATATCGCTATATATGTTTTTTTTTTCTAACTAACAATATTTTAAAAATAGTTTAACGAGACTAATCAGAAATATGTTAACTTGCTCGATTAAAAGTGACTTTCATTCGCCATTGCCAAATGTTCGATGTGAAATTAAAAATTTATTTTTAGTTCATAATACAATAAAACAATATTTTAAGAATGAAAGAATTTTTATTGCAAGACAATATTTTATCCAGCTATATTATCCCGCATAATTTATTTCGTTTACAGAAATTTAGATTACGTCTGCAAAGAGAATAATCAATGCATTGTGGATGTTTCTCGCAGAAATCAATGTCAAGCATGTCGTTTTAGGAAATGCCTTCAAGTTAATATGAAGCGTGATGGTAAGTATATATTTTTATGATTGAGAAAGAAAATATCGTTTTTTCGATTTTTTATACTTTTTGCATTAATAATCTAATTAAAAGTTACTCCACTATTTTGGTCAAGATTATTGGGAGTTCATATCTTTCGAATAACAATCAAATGTTTTTAATTCATTCATAAATTTTATTTATTTTTCAAGTGCTTGTCCGTAAACTTATATTTCTTGTTTTAAATATTCGGTAATACAAAATAAATAAATATCAGGCCAAAATAAATTTATTACATTCAATAATGTTCTGTAGCGAAATTGATATGCCCAGTTGGAGAAATTCATTGTGCATATTTTTAAATATTTTATATTTCTTTAATTCAGACAGTAAAAACATATAATTTACCAAAATCTAATAATGATAATAAATATATAATATTAAACGCACATTTTTAAAAGCATAAATTTCAACTAATGACGACTCTTCGAACAGTGATTCGTAAACGTTATAACTTTTCTTCTCATCTTAATTACCTGATTAACTTATCTTAATTCATTAATATTAAACAAAATTTTCACTTTAATACTTCTTTTTTTTTCATAAGTGAACCTAATATAGAGAAACACTTCATCTTCTACTTGGAAGTTTGAATGCGAAAAAATTTAGCATCCTTCAAAATAAAACATAAATTATTTATGGTATCTATATATCAGTCTAAAAATTCAATTGCAGATATTGTAAAATGGTTATTTTAGTAAGAATTACAATCTTTAGTTAAAGCATTTTTTTAACATTGAACTTAACTCTTTAAAATGAAATGAGTATATTATTGTCCGCGTCGCTGTTTTTAGACGTCTATACTCATCTAATCTAACAGTCGCGTAAAACATTCTTTAAAAAATGAGAGAAATCGGCTGATTAAACGCTATTTCTAATTTCGTTTATTTTTTATTTTTTTTTGTAATTAAAATTTGATTGTATTGCAAATATTTGCTTCCTTATTTAAACAAGATGTTTAGAAATGTAAATAATTAAATATTCATCATTAGGATTGTATTTAATTGTTGATAATGCCAAACAAAGTATACAAAAAAGTTTCTTTTTTTAGAAAAATGTATACTGAAATGAAATTGTTTCTTAATCCAAATAAAATTTATTACTCATGGGTTTTTGCGATCGCTGCGGTTACGAATTCAGACCGCAGATTTTCAAAATTTCAAATGGTGGACACAATATAGCAAACCAACAATAATTTTATTTATTTTCGGCCATGAAAAAATTAGAATTGAACGAGTAATACGTGTGATGTTTTCCAGCAATGAACTATGAGATTTTAACATTTGTATTCGCTATATTGAATCCGCCATTTTTTAAAATTTAAGATGAGATATGCGTAATCAAAACGACTTTGAAAACCCTCTGATAACTCAGATTCATCTCGATGAAGTAACTTTTTAAGTTTTGGTCGGGCATCTTGGATCCGCCATGTTGAATGCTGATAATCAGGTCAGATTTTAGCTGATTTCCATTTAACGAAAAATATATATGTTTCAAAGGGTTGAAGCGTGAGTTAATTTTACCAGGGTTTAATTTGATGATTTAAAATTTCTAAAAACTTAAATGAGATGTAAATAATGTTTTATATAGCTTATGTAGAGCAGATACGATATATACTTTCAAATTTGTTAACATTTATATATTTTTTAAAGCAATGGACCCTAAGTATTATGCACAAAGTCAATATCAACATATTTATCGTAAGTTTCGAATTAAATTGTAATAAGTTTCTCAGTAAAAAAAAACTGTTAAATTTGATAAAACGTAGTTCTAAGAGTCGAAGTGTCACTTTACAAATCTAGCACAGATTTTCTTCTCGAACTACAAAATCATGACGATATTCATATTTCTCCTGCTGCGCACTTGAACAAACAAGTAGAGTGCAATAAAGCAACTCGTAGAGAACCGAGTTTGTAGAGCCCAGATGAAATTCGAAGCGCATCACACTGGTGTTCACCCTCGTGCGCGTCAATAGCAGCTTTTGTAAATATCGCGGTTCGCACCCCAAACAGACCGGATAAACCAAACACTTGATTGCAACGAGATATCAATTAGTGGGCAAGAGGTACCCATTAAGTATGGCACCACTTCGCGATGATAAAAACAACCCTCTTTCTTTGCTTGAGCATTCCGGTCATTGATGGCCGGCGAAAACGAAACACTGGCGAGCATAAGTTTTCGTTGCGATGTAACTGGATGTTGACCTATATTATACATCCCCATGTATATATACATTACCAAAATTAATATCGAGCAAACGAAATTAAGTTCCGAGATTTATGTCAATTTCAAAATGTACAGATAGCTATTTTAGTGGTTTAAATCATGACATACGTAAGAATATGCTTACATCAGATGTAATACAAGTAAATTCATGAATTTTCTAGATACCGTTAATGTAGAAGCTCTATATAGTAGCTAGCATTAACGACTTGATAGCAGTTGTTGAAGGAATTGCGAAAAGCATTGCAGCCCGCTTTTCACTCGGTGGTGTGTGCGCGTCACCCACAAGTGGCTCCGATAGTAAACTTACGCGAATGCTTGTTTGAGCGATCTTGAAGAATGTGTCATTTACAGCCGTTCAGCATGAAAGGGCTCCTCGGAACTCGCCATTGGTGATGACAACAAGGAAGACTCCGTTGCGCATGATTGGAACGTCGCACGTTTATCACGGGACCAGCGCCCCTTACCATCCATTTTTATATCCGACCTTCTTCTCCTTCAAGCCGACGATGCCGGCCTTTCTGCAGAGTACGGGTACGTTATTGTATTTTATGTTCATTTCATACTTTTAAGGATAATCACGACTGATGAAGCTTAAATTCTTTATCGTTTGTTTTCGTTTACTCTTTATTCCCGGAAAATTTATCTCTCAGTTTGTATTCAAATTGTAAAGGGAAGTTCTTTTATTGTTCAGTCGATACTAGTATACCTATAAGAGACATTCATATAGAAATTTCAGATTAAGTAACACCTCTGAAATTGTGTTCATCAGCGATAGTTCTTGGATACATCCTCGCATTGCCTGTAGTAATTTTTATACTTTTTTTACACATTTTTCAGTAAAATTACTTTTTCGCAGATGGAGCAACAAATGACTTATTAGGTACTGGTTTAACATCAGCAGTGCATTTTCTACCTAGACCTTCGACAGATTGCTTGTCAACGTCAGCAGGGAAGGAAGACGAGGTGACAAGTTCGGAAGAAGCAGCTGCGGCTAATGACCGGAACCCCTTTACAAAAGGTAGTAATCTAAGTATATCAAGTCATTACAGCTATTCAAAGTAATTGACCGTCTAATTATAATTGCTGAGTTATTTGTAAACGTGAACTTAAACTGAATCAAAAGTTCACATCGAATGAAAATGTGAGCGAGCGAGTGAGTAAGCAAAAATAAATCCGCAATCACGGAAATATTAAAAGTACAAATTACCAATGAAATGTGATATATCATTAAAGCGAGTTTTCATAATTACTCTGTATGATAAATATTTTTAATTTAGATGTATATTCATTCTATAAAATATGTATATAAATTATTATAATAATCTTGTACGAAACACGGTTGTAACATTAATATTATATATTAAATTATGTACATACTAGAATTGTTTAAGATTAATAAGACTTAATTATATAAATTTAATATGTTTAGTTCTAGAAGATCGAGTGCCTCGACTTGCAGCTCCTTTTTTCCGCAGTTCACATTCCGATACTCTTTCGACAAATTTTTCTTTTCTACCAATGGAAAATGTGTATGAATTCGCCGCGAAGTTACTTTTTCTCGCAGTAAAATGGCCACGGAGTATTACGTCATTTCTTCAAGTAAGCAATCCCACTGAATTAAAAATTAACTGAATTGAAAACAATTTATGCATTTGTTCTGGTTCTAATAATTCTGCATTTATATATGGGGCCAGAAATTGTTCTTATTTTCTACTAGGGTTTCAATAAATACTGATCTCAGAGTGGTAGAAACGAAATTTTGTTTCCGCAAAGTTTTATAGGTTTCTTAAATCAATTTGAACGCATGTATACTTAAATTACCCGGGAGAAGACATTTTCAATAAAATATAATTTAGTTATCGAATTGGACACAGTTTATTTTACCAAAAAATTGCCGAAGGTATAAAAATGTATTAGTATTGATAAAAGCACAACTTTTATAAAAAAGATAATGGAATAAAAAATAATGTAGCATTTTAATTGTTAGATTCAATATATCTATCTTCATGTTATATTGAGAGCATATAACAAGTTTTGCTGATATGCAAATTTTATTGATAAATTTAAATGTGAACAGAGTACAATAATTTTATATCATACCAAGTTAACAAAATTTATAAAGGCGTTTTATAAATTTTACGCTAAAATATCACGGTCTCGGATAATTGTATGTTAAACTAAGGGTTTCGCTCCTGCGGCCTTCGGCCACCAACCCCATCAAGGGGCTCCGATCCCAAGTTACCCCGGTCGCTTCGCTAGCAAACTTGACGCAATTCAAATTGTGACGTTAAAATTTTTAATTCTATTTATTTAATTATTAAATTAAATTTATTATTAATAACGACCCATACGATCAAATGTGCACGTTTCGCACAATAAAAAATTCATGCAATATTAATATACTACTGAAATTCGTATATACTTAAACTTTATAAACATAATCTTGACATATAATAATTGTACATAGAAATACGCAGAAGAAAAAGTACACAGAATCAGATAGTCATCGTATTCAGTAAAAAATTTTAATATTATTAAAAAAAAATAATTACATAAGAGTCTTCGCAAAGCATGAAATTCGAATAATACTTACTTGTAACTTTTATTTACTTATAGTATTATTGTTTACCGCGTATTAGTCATGGTCACTCTAAATGATCATTTCAAATATTCATTATAATTAAAATGTAATCAAAATGGCCTCTACTTGCATTTATTAACAAGAAACAAAAAAAAAAAAAAAATATTATAATGTATAATGAAATACATATATGTTTTTCGTCTTTATATCGAGTATGTTAAAATTTATTCTTAATTAATATTCAAACGAAATGCACTTCAATAAATCCAATCATGTTACTGAATATATGAGAAAGATTGCAATAATATAATTTAGTGCAATGAAAGTATCCTTTGTTAGCTCACAGAGGGCGATCAAGCAACCCTTTTAGAAGAATCGTGGTGCGAATTGTTTGTTTTAACCGCAGCACAATGGAATTTCCCTGTTGAAGAAACATCATTTACGCCAGTAAATGTATCGCCAGAAAGAAAACAAATTCTTATAGAAGAGGCTCGTAGGTTAAGGGAATTAATGTCCAGGTGTGCCATGCTACGAATCGATCATTCCGAATTTGCTTGTTTAAAAGCCATTGTACTTTTTAAAGGAGGTAAACATTTTATTAATCTAATTATTTCTTTAATATAGTGTTCACTATTCCTATAATTTATATGTATCAAACATTTACATTACGCCGAATTACACACTTTTCTTTATTTTACATAACGTTAATAATCAATTCTTTTAAATTAAAGAGATTAATGAAATAAATAAACAACATTTTAATTATTTGTAAATTAAGTAACAAGATATATTTTAATAATAAAATGATGACATAATATTTTAAAATAGTGCACGATTTTGATATGCATTTAAATTACTGAACAAATACTTTTGAAGTAGAAAAATAAATGTAATGAATTTATATTTTATAAATTAAAAAAAAAATTAAATTTGACAATGAATGTTCAATTAATTTTTTGCACTAGAATCTAGGGGACTTCGGGAACCCGCAAGAATCACGGCCCTGCAAGAACAAACCGTTTCCGTCCTTGCCGACCGAGGAGCAAGCAGGGTAGGTCATCTGCTACTACTGTTACCACCTGCGCGAGCTTTATGTCGCGCCACTTTGCAAGAACTTCTCTTCAAACCGACCGTAGGCGATGTGAGCGTGGAAAGATTATTGGATGAAATGGTTCGTGCTACCAGAACTAATTAAACAATTATTGAACACAAAATTAAAAATTTATGCGAACCATTAAATGATACTTCATTTTCGATAAGATAAGATTTCGTGAAGGCGATGTTCCATGTGTCGGCAATGGAGAAACCATCATTAATTTTCCTTCTCTCGAGTTTCACTAATTGTTATTATATTTGACTAAAACTGATAAATCGAGTAATGTTACATAAGTAAGTAAGTCAAAGAACTTGTTATTTCACGATTTCAAATTATTAATTTTTTTTTTTTTAACAACGTGCTTCGTAAGAAAACAGACAGATGGCGTCTGTTGTGTATCTAGTCATATAGAGTTGTTGGTTACTTCTTTTTTAAACATTGTAAAGATATATTTTATTTTATTTTCTCAATCTGACAATAAAATCGTTAAATAATCACATTGAGCAAGGATCGAGAAAGTGTGAATACCCATTATCATTAATAACGGGGTTGTGCATTATGCATTTTTTATCCCATAAAGTATTCAGAAGTATATTCAAGAACAAGAAATAGGATTGAGAATTTTAAAGAAACATTCATTTTGGACTGAAATTAATACTTCTTTATCGTTCTTCATTCTATTTCCCTTGTAGAAATTTACTACTGAATACCTCCCTTTACTAGTTTTTAGTAGTGATACTACTATAGATCCTAGTAGTAAATTATTATAAGGCATTCAGTAGTCAATTTCTACGAGGGTACTTCAATACATCTTCACTTACTGGGATACTAATGTAGAATTTATAACTGTACAGTCGCTCTATCATTATCATAGGTAATGCTAAATTGTCATATACATATATTGTAATCAAATCATAAATAAAGATTATCAATAAAATAGATTTGTCTTGTTAGTCTTTTAGATATATTTTGACAATTTATCAACATTTAAATATATAGATGGAATTGAAGGACTCTTCTGGATGCCAAATCCAAATCTTTCTTATCTGGTATCTCGTATTTTGTCTCTACGTGTTATTCGATTGACGTAATTCATTTAAAGCATACAATTCAAAGAAACCAAATTCGTTTTATTAAATCGAGTTGCAGAACGCAAAAATATACAAAATTCTTGACAGGCGAATAAAATTTAAATTGGTTACCATCTGTAGCTGACTCAATTTTCGTAATCTTGAATTTTATTAGGCGTTGTAAAATTGCTGGAATTGGAAATATGAAGACAAAGCCGATACTTTTGATATAATATCCCTACTGAAAATAATCACATGATTATCATATGATTATCATATGATTTTTAATATGATTTTTTTGTGAGAAATATATTATTTTAAATTTTATATGATTTTTACGTAACACGTGAACAAAAAATAATTTTAGTAGATACTAAAAAAACTATAGTAAACCATGATATACGTTAAATCATGTACCGTTCATACGGTATTAAAATTTTACACTGAAAATTATCATGTGACATGTCATCTGATTTCTAACGTGATAGAAATTTCTCATGTGATTTATTATGTGATAATTCGATATGATAAATAATATGATAAATGATGTGATGAATGATGCGATATATAATGTGATGTGGTAAATAGAAGGTGATCAATGATGTGAAGTGTATAAACATTATAAATTCGACTTCCTAAAAAAGGAAGTATTAACTGCGCAGTGTATTACCCAGTAAACGAAAAGGAATTGAAAGGTATTGGCCAATTCCAAATTGTGCAAAAAAGGAATTGGAAGGGATTCAAAGGAATTCGCTTTAATTCCTTCGAATCCCTTTTTTGTACATTTTGGAATTGACCAATACCTTTCAATTTATACAGGTAAGAACCCATTTTCATGCTTTGCGAACGTAACAAAACCTCCACTTTTAGCAAAAACAAAAATAAGCCTTCATTTGCCATTTAGGCGACTTCCAACAGACATTTTACACGAATGCTAGATAATTTCTGACGAGGGAACTAATTTTCGTTTTTCTCGAGGGATGATTTGTACGGAATTTTGGATATTTTACAACATTAAATAATTAGACAACCGCATATACGATGTGACACATCACGTCATATATATTATATACATTGCTCTTAGATTGAAGATGTATAAATTTAAAATATATTATTATTTATAAGTTGATTTATCACAAGATTTATCACACGATTTATCATACGATTCAATCACACGATTCATCACGTGTGATTTCCTTGGCCACTTCTCGCATTATTATTCTAAACAAATAATAAATTATGTGAAAGAGAATAACCCAACTGTTATGATGGAAGCTTCAGCTGTGAAAGACGGTAATATTTCATGATTTACTTTGATTATTGTTTATTTGGGACTAGACTGTACCATTATACTTTTATAGTCTAGGCGCAGGACATGGTTCCGTGGCCGTTTATATGTCCACGGCTGGAAACAACTGTATTCGATGTATTTTGACCTCCTGAACACGAATTT